>JAJGOT010000610.1:0-265000 GCA_022457155.1 Cladopsammia gracilis
TCTGTGAGTCACTGTCAAGGTCTTCAACGGGGATAATCTCATCATTGCTTGCTTCAATAACATCATAACCAGCTTCATTACTTATTGGTTGGAACATCTCCATAAGATTCTGGTACTTGGACTGCTCTAAGTTTTTAGCATATAGGTATATTTTATCAAAATACAGTAGATTGTAGATCATATGCATCAGTGTATTTGTTTTTCCCGAAGCACTTGGGCCGCAAGCCAGCATCCGAAATGATCGATCAGGCATGAATTCATATAACTGTTTAAAGTTTGAGACAACATCGTCTTCAACGTCGTAATTTGGTATTTTCATTTATATTATATGGGTATATTATTTCAATATAACATGGTGTATAACACGGTGTATAACACAGTGTATAACACAGTGTAAAACGTTATTTTTTATATATGATTTTCATTTTTATGTAATGTAATAATATAACAATAAATGAGTTTACTTAAGTGGAAAGAACTCGCAAAGAGAAAATCTGAATTAGGTAATAAGATAAATTATGTTCATGATACAATTACAAGACAGGATGTTGGTAAAAAAAACAAGCCAAGATACATTGGCAAGGGTATTCAAACCAGTGACTACAAGATTAGATGATGTTATTGATAGGAATATAGATTTCAGGGTACCTCTGAGAAAAATGCGACTACGTAAGAAAGGTGAGCCAGGTATTGACTATATGCCTGATGTTGATCCATATGAAGAAATGGCTGTAGAAGGTCTTATTTATTTTGGTGATTATATGCCGCCACAACACAATAAACAGATTGTTCCAAAACCTCCAACATATGAAGAATCTTTAAAAGATATTTTAGAAGGAAATAAGGAGATTTATGTGGATCCTATGTACTTGAAGCCAAAATATGAAACATTGCCCGAATTCGAATATGATACTGATATAATGAAACAACAAGATGAAGAAAATATTGATAAGATATTGCAATACAATCAAAATAAAGAACAAGAACATACTCTTGAGGAAATTGATGAAATGTTAGAAAATCATGATATTGATGATACGATATTAGATGATATGGGAGTTATGACTTATGAAAATGTGTCAAAAATATTGAATCAAGAACAAATAACAGACAAAAAAACTAAAAGTTTTCTTACAAAGATTGTGAAAGATGCTAAAGCAAAAAGGGCGCAATTAAGTGGCCATAAAGCAACTGTTACAAAACGATTTAAGACGGGGGAATATTCATAAAAGCAAAGAGATGAATACAATAAAAGAATAGATGACGGGAGAATGATTTTAAATGAATACATAAACCATTATGAGAAAAAATTGAAAACAAAAAAAGGTTCCGGGATCAAAGGCCGAGGAAGAAAACAGATGGGTGGAAATATTGTATTTTATAATGATGTAAAGCAGCTTGTTAAAAAATTGGAATTGATTATTGGTGAAAGATTGGCAGGGAATACCAGCATTGAGATGCGAAATATGGGAGTAACTATATTGGACACATTATTGAAAATGTCGACAATCAATAGGCCGCAATATAATAAATTGTTTAGTCAATATTTCAAAATATAATTAATAAAACTTTATTATATAAATGGCACGAGAGATAGTATTATCATCTTATAGTGTAAAAAATCAAGGGAATAATAAACCTGAGGATTTTACAACAAAATTTACTAGACCTATAATTTTGGATAGTAATATGCAATATGTTATTGGTATAACAGCTTCCGAAACCAAAAGGAGGGTGGACATTACCCGGTCATAAATATACTGGGCCTTATAATGATTTAGAGAGTCAAGTGAAATATGACCCAACAACTGGCCAAATATTAGAAATATATGACCAACCTACAGGAAGAACGGATGCCATTGCCATGCAGCATGATGTTGATTATAGTGTTTGTAAAGACGACAGAAAGTGCAAGAATAGAGCAGACAGAAAAATGGTCAAAGCTTTAGATGAAGTACCATATGATGAGAGACAATGGGGTCATTGGTTGGCTAGAAACACGATTGATATAAAACAGAAATTAGGTCTTGGTGTTAAAAAAAGGAAGCCAAAAAACGGAAAGCGGCGTTGAGTAAAAATGATTGGGCTCAACAATTAGCCGATGAATTACATAAGCCAATCAAACGAAAATTTAAAACAAGAAGAGTTATTGTTAATGGAATAGATGATATTTGGAGCGCTGACCTTGTAGAAATGCAGAAGTTTTCAAAATGGAATAAAGGATATAGATATTTATTAAACATCATTGATGTGTTTTCAAAATTTGCTTGGAGCATTCCTATTAAAAATAAAACAGGTGATACAATCACTGAATCATTTGATGATGTTATTAAAAAATCCAAACGGAAACCGAAATATTTATGGGTAGATCAAGGATCTGAATTCTATAATAAAACTTTCAAAGACTGGTTAAAGAAAAATAATATTGAGATGTATTCTACTTTCAATGAAGGTAAAGCTGTTGTTATTGAGAGATTTAACAGAACATTGAAATCTAAAATGTGGAAACAATTTACAGCTCAAAATACAACACAATATTTAGACATGTTACCAAAACTATTAAATGAATACAACAGTACAAAGCATTCAAGTATTAAAATGAAACCTATTCAAGCATCTATGAAAAAGAATGAAGGAACTGTTTATTTCAATCTATATGATACGGAACTGTTATCATATAAACCAAAATTCAAAGTTGGTGATAAAGTTCGAATATCTAAGTATAAACGGAATGTGTTCGACAAGGGTTATACACCAAACTGGACTGAAGAAGTGTTTACAGTCGATAAGATACAATACACTAATCCTATAACTTACAAATTAAAAGATCTCAATGATGAATCAATAGAAGGATCTTTCTATCAACAGGAGTTATTGAAAGCTAAACAAGATGTTTTTCGTATAGATAAGGTTATCAAAAGAGACTATAAGAAAAAACAAGCTTTGGTATCATGGTCTGGTTATCCAAAAGAATTTAATTCATGGATACCGTTAAAAGATGTCAAAAATATATAATGTTTATATATATCATGAGTGGTATTGAGAAATATATCAAAAAAATAAATTTTCAAATTTAGGAATGTGAAGATGAAATAGGCAATCTTCATGATAAAATATATGATAATGAGCGTAGATTGGATCTGTTGCAATATAAAAAGAAATTATTGAAACTTTATCATAAAAAAATACATGAAATTGATGAAGATATAACATTGAAACAGTTATTGAATATTATCTGCAATGAGATAGAAAACAATAGATACGATGATGAATGTAATGTGTTGAAACAAACCAAAGTTGATAATATCAAATATCTCAAACGTGAAAATAATATTTTTACACCTGTGAATACAACAAGTAATGCAGATTTCGAGAGATTGAGAGACATTCATTTGATTAATGAGACTTGGCTTTAAAAAAGGTTAAAGAGATGTTACTATTTACAAGTATCCCAGAAATTTCTGAGATATTTATATCTTTGCATTCGCTATTCATAGTCACTTAAACGGAAGAATATAATATATAGTACTAATATATAATGGCAAATCAGAATGTTAAGAGAGGACGCGGAAGGCCTCCTATATATAAAACGCAAGAAGAAAAAAAACAAGCTATTAAAGAATCAAAAACTCGTTATATGTTGAATAAAGAGTGGTATTGTCGTGTATGCAATAACAATATCAACTACTCGCTTGCTGGAAAATTCTGTCATTTGAAAACGAATAAACATATGGATAATATTAATAGGAGGATCAATGATTTAATGATTTAACACATATGAAAACTAAGAAACATATAGTTTAATGGATCCATTGGATTGGAACCATTAAATTCTCAACCATACTTAAACGCACCAACTGAATACATATAAAGAATTATCTATACTATAGTATATAAAATGAACAAGAGCGATCTTGAGAAACTTAGTAAATCAGAACTAATCAAATTGCTTTTAAAGCAACAGAAGAAAAAGCCTGAAATTATCATCGTAGATGATACCAAACCAGTTCCAACACCAAGGAGGCCTATTCCAACACCTCGCAAGAGTGTAAAACCAAACCAATCACCAAGACAAACAGTAAAAGAATTGGTTGACTATTTTGAGAGGAAAAGATTGCCACCCCCACCTTCTGAATGGTTAGAAGAAATAGAACAATTAAAAAAGACACCAATTCCTACACCAAGGACTAAAAAAAACAGTTAAACCTGTACCAGCTCCAAGGACTAAGATAGAGCAAACAGACAAAGCTCTAAAAGGTTATACTAAATCCTTCGAAATTACATTAAAGAATAATAAAGACCCTTTAACACAATTACAACAAACAAGAAAAGGTATTGAAAACCATTTTAAAACCCTACTAAGTGATACAAAAGGAATTAAATTTGTTGAAACACTTAAGGTCACATTTGAGAAACTAGCTGGTGATGAAATAGTGTCTAAGACTGCATATTTTAACAGTGTGGCTCAGACGATTATTAACCACATAGAAATCGCTGAAGCGTTACAATTGTCTAAACAACAGATATTAAATAGTGTAGCTCAATGGATTTCTGAGGGTTCTGGATGGACAATTAGATCTATTGACAACCACTATATTAATATTGTTAAATACGAACCATTAAAGGGATCATCTTACATTCAATTACCTTCAGAACTAAGAAATAGTGCTAAGGGATTGATAAACATGAAAAATAAAGACAATGAGTGTTTTAGATGGTGTCATATAAGGTACTTGAACCCTCAAGACAAATATCCACAGAGAATCAAAAAAGTCGACAAAGATTTTATTGAAAAATTAGATTACTCTGGAATTCAATTCCCAGTGACTGTCAAACTGTATGATAAAATAGAAAAACAAAATGAAATCAACATCAATGTATTCGGTTATGAGGAAAAGCAACCATATCCTATCTATGTATCCAAAGAAAAGTACGAAGATCATATGAATTTGTTATTGATCACAGAAAACGAAAACAAACATTATATATTAATAAAAGACTTCAATAAATTCATGTACAATCAGACGAAACATGAACACAGAAAACATTTTTGCATGCATTGTCTACAATGCTTCAGTTCTGAAACAATCCTTAATAATCATAAAGAAAACTGTATTGTAATTAATGGTAAACAAGCTGTAAAAATGCCTGAAAAAGATAATAACATATTAAAATTTAACAATTATCATAAACAGTTAGCTGTTCCATTTGTAATCTATGCTGATTTTGAGGCTATTACAGAAAAAGTACAAGGATGTCAACCAAACAATGATAAATCATATACTGAATCATATCAAAAACATAAAGACTGTGGATTTGGATACAAAGTCGTCTGTTGCTATGATGATAAATACAGTAAACCAGTTCAGGTCTATAGAGGCGAAAGAGCTGTATACAAATTCATGGAAGCTATGCTGGAGGAAGTTAAATATTGTAAGAAGGTTATGAAAAAAGAATTCAATAAACCATTAAGAATGACCAAAGACGATGAAGAAGAATTCCAAAAAGCTGATAAATGCCATATATGCGAGAAAGAATATAACAAAACCGATCGAAGAGTAAGAGATCACTGTCATATAACTGGTCAGTACAGAGGATCCGCTCATCAAGATTGTAATTTAAAACTCAGAATAAAACCAGAAGAAATTAAAATACCTGTGATATTCCATAATCTCCGTGGGTATGACTCTCATTTCATCATGCAAGAGATCGGTGAAATAGTCAAGAAGCATACATATACAAATAAAAAAGGTGAAAAATGTCAAATGAATATCAATGCAATTCCGAATAATATGGAAAAGTATATGGCTTTCATGTTGGGTAATCACTTAACCTTTCTCGATAGTTTCCAATTCATGAGCTCTGGTTTGGAAAAACTAGTGAGTAATCTACCAAGAAAATCATTAAAATATACCTCTCAAAAATTCAAAGGTAAAAAGCTTGATCTGATGGCTAGAAAAGGAGTATACCCTTACGACTACATGGACAGTTTTAATAAATTCGATGAAAAGCTACCACCGAAAGAAGAATTTTACAGCATATTAAATGATGAACATATATCAGACGAAGACTATAAACATGCCCAAAATGTGTGGAATACATTCTCTCTTAAAAATATGGGTGAGTACCATGACTTATACCTTAAATCTGACATCATTCTGTTAGCTTATGTATTCGAAAACTTCAGGAAAACATGCCTAGAATACTATAAACTTGATCCATGTCATTATTTCACATCTCCCGGTTTGTCATGGGATGCTATGCTAAAAATGACTGACATTAAATTAGAGCTTATGGTCGATATTGATATGTTTCAATTTATTGAAAAGGGTATGCGTGGTGGTATATCGTATATAGCCAATCGATACGGTAAAGCTAACAATAAATATATGAAATCATACGATAAAAAATCACAATCAAAGTATATTATGTATCTAGACGCGAACAATCTATATGGTTGGGCGATGAGTCAATATTTACCAACTGGTGGTTTCAAATGGATGACTAAAAACCAGATTGACAATATTAACCTGGCTAAGTACAAAGAAGACAGTAAAAAGGGTTTGATACTGGAAGTAGATTTAGAGTATCCTGAAGGGTTACACAATCTTCATAATGACTACCCGCTAGGACCGGAAAAGGTTAAAGTAACTGAGAGTATGTTGTCTGGGTATTGTAAAAACATCGCGAAGAAATATAAAATATCAACTGGTTTAGTTCATAAATTGATACCAACCTTGAAGAACAAAGAAAAATACGTGCTCCATTATAGGAACCTTCAATTATACACTGATCTTGGTTTGACAATAACTAAAGTCCATCGAGTACTAGAGTTTGATCAATCTCCTTGGTTAAAACAGTATATCGAATTTAATACAGAAAAAAGGAAGAACGCAAAAAATGCTTTTGAAAAAGACTTCTTTAAACTTATGAATAACTCTGTATTTGGTAAAACGATGGAAAATATTAGAAAGCGAGTAGATGTAAGACTAATCACCGATGAAAAAAAACTATTGAAATATGCCAGTAAACCAACGTATGTTAGTAGTAAGATCTTCAACGAAAATCTAGTAGCTGTGCATAAGATCAAAGAAACACTTACCCTAAACAGGCCGGCATATGTGGGTATGTGCATCTTAGATTTAAGCAAGACGTTAATGTACGATTTCCATTATAACTACATTAAAAAGAAATATGAAGACAAAGCCAAGTTACTCTTCACAGACACAGACAGCTTGGCCTATGAAATCGAAATTGAAGATGTATACCAAGACTTTTGGAATGATAAAAATAAATTCGATAACAGCGACTACCCTGAAAGCTCACCGTATTTTGATAAGACAAATAAAAAAGTTATTGGTAAATTCAAAGATGAAGCCGCAGGAGTTCCTATTTGTGAATTTGTTGGGTTGCGATCCAAAATGTATAGCTACATGAAAGACGATCAAAAATGTGGAAAAACAGCAAAAGGAATCAAAAAGAATATTATCAAAAATAATATCAAGCATCAAGATTATAAAGAAACGTTATTAGGAAATAAACAGATGCATCATACTATGAAAACAATAAGAAGTCAAAACCATAAATTAGGAAGTTATGAAATCAATAAAGTATCACTCAGCTGTTTCGATGACAAAAGATATATACTGGAAGATGGTATAAATTCATATGCTTATGGACATTATAAAATGAAAAAAATTAAATCAAAAAATAACTTTCCTTAATTCAATCCTGTGTAGACTTCCTGTGTTTCCGAGAATTGTGTCACGCAAAGGATTCTATTATGTGGAATCACGCAATGGAATAAACGCAAAGGAAATCACGCAATGGAATAAACGCACCATTTGTTTTTATTAACATATAGTTTAATTATTTTATGGAAACATATAGTTTAATTATTTTATGGAAACATATAGTTTAATTATTTTATGGAAACATATAGTTTTCCAAAAACTGGTTTACATTAAATGGAAACAAAAAACTGGTTACCATCATATGGAAAGTAGTTAAGACTTGGCTTGGCATCAGATCAGTTTTGCAAAACTGATCTGGTGCCGCCAAGTCCTTAACTACTTAGGTGGTACTGTGGTACGGTAGGCTATGTAAGTCTAACCCTAGCTGAGGTCACAGGTTCAATCCTGAGTGGAGATTTTAGATTTTCTTTTTTACACTTAAAAATTTATTGAAAATAAAATTCTAAGTGCCGACATTACGTTATATAATTCTCAATAAGTGTCCGACCTCCTTCTGAACTACAGAAGGTAGACTCTACCCCACAAGCAAGGCTTTGTTTTTCGCGCGGCTACACAGCCGAATGTCACGTCAGCTGAACGCTCAACACTCTTGTTGAGTTTGGTTAGCCGTCGAGTATAGCCGAGAAAGCCATTTGCAAAGTTGTTTTTCCCGGCATTTATCCGCGGTTTGCTACTCAAGACAGGCTTCAAATTTCTCAAACAGTGGTCAAGACCGCATTTGAGACTCTGCAAGTCAAGAGTTTTTGGAGGAACAAAGAGCTAAGTGCTTATTTTTAAACCTGATTTCGTCTTAAATTGAAGCTAGTAGATTGTCGAAGCATTTGTTTACAGCTAAACTCTTTTGAGTTTAATTCTTGCGCTTCCAACCTTTTCGCCTTAGATAGTGTCCTAAGTCCTATGCCGATAGTGTCCTAGTCGATAGTGTCCTAGTGTCCTATGATAGTGTCCTAGTGTCCTATGCCTTTTCGCCTAAATAGTGTCCTTATTTAGTGGGAGACTGCTACATCTCTTGACACTGAAATAAAGTTGTTATTATTATTATTATTATTATTATTATTATTATTATTATTATTATTATTATTATTACTTTACTGTTCTATTTTGTTCAGTTTTGGCTTGCATTTAAAAATTTTCAATTTTGAATAATTAGGTTAGGCCCAGTTCAAACGTCGAACTTCACATGTGCCGAACCTAATGCAAATTAGCAAGAACAATAGATTTTGCTCATTACTCATGCGCGTAGCGGCATGAGGTAAGGTTTCGGCTCCGTTTTTCTTGTTATTATTTTTTGTGTCACGATTTTGCATGCAAATTTATGCACGCATATTTTAAATTGTACACTTCCGATTCATAGCTTTGTCACTACACTTCCTGTTTAGTGACTTCCGGCGACTCTCACTTCCGGTAAAAGAGCGTTACTCATGTGTCACGACAGCCTCTCCTACAACCCTACTTACATTAGCAATGTTCATGTTTGGTATATATAAGACTTAAAAGAATCATTCCCTTCATTGTGGTACAGCCTTCATTTCCAAAACAATCAACAGTAAACAACGTGGTTTGCAGGAGCGCTGACTGAATGAAAGGAGTACTTTTCACCATGTCGGACATCTTCTTATCATGTTTAAAATATATCATAAAACTAACTTACGCATGCGCATGAGTATAGGCTGCTAGGAGCCTCTTGTTTGCATTAGGTTCGGCACATGTGAAGTTCGACGTTTGAACTGGGCCTTATTTTAAATTAAATTCAGTCGTTTCATGATTTCTTTCATCGAAGACAATCAGCTCGGCCTCGATGCGCTATTAATAGTTCGCGTTTTGCGTTTAAACAGAAACTTATGGAGATTTGAATAAAATTTTCGAAAGAAGATTGTGTCGTCCATTTTTATGTCTTTGTTCATTCATTACATAGGTTGAAAAGCGATTTTATGTAAACTAACTTCACTCGTGTTGCCTTATGCAAATATGTTTGTGTATTTTTTGCAATTTTGATTTCCAAATCAGTTTCTCGGGCAAATTTTGACAAGCAACTGTATTTTATTTGTAAAGTAGTCGTACTAGTTATTCCAGACGGAGAAAAAGTTGTTTTTGTGAACTTCTGTACGGTCTAAATGTACTGTGCAGACGGTCGCGTAATACTGTTTTTGAGAATTGCTAAAATTCAAAAATAGCCCGGTCGTCAATCTTTATTCTTGTGCTTCCGACCTTTCACCTCAGTTAAGTTTATCATCGGCTTTCTTTTTTTCTTTTTTGTTTTTCTTAATTATTATACCTTTTGTTAGGTTAATGTAGTTCATTAGTATTACTTGTGGCAATTGTGGTTTTCCTTTGGTTTAGTCTCGTTATCACTTCTATTATTGTATTGTTGTAATTTTTGCTTTTATTTTTGTTACGTAATTTATCAGTAGTTTAACATTAAGTCATTGTTGTAACCGTATTTAAGTCTCATGTGTAACTTGTCTGTATAACTGATGAAGGTCGAGAGACCGAAACGTTTTTAAACTAAATTTTTATATTTTTTATACCAAAAGTTGTCCATTTTCGGTCTTTTTAACTAGTTATAATATATATATATATATATATACATATACATATACATATACATATACATATACATATATATATATATATATATATATATATATATATATATATATATATATATATATATGTATATATGTATACTTGAATTGTAGAGAAGTCAACAAACAATGCCAACCACAAAGTCCTAAAATGAAGGATCACTGGAAGCGATCGTGGAGACTTGAATAATGTTGAAATAAACTAATTGTAAAGGTCAAGAAACCAACTTCATAAAGGTCTTTAGCTGTATTTGCTCTACGTTTCGGCCGTCGCGGCCTTCCTCAGGAGCGTACACTAGTTTGACAATAACGGTAACGGTTAGGTCAATATCAATTCAAATAATGCACTTACAATAAACGGTTGACTATGACGAAATAGCGATAACTTGACAACTTCAAATAGATTAAAGGCGCGCGCACGCGTGTTAATTTAGAGAAGAAAAGCTAGAGGAAGCTTTTGGATTAACAAATTGAAGCCCGCGATAAATAATTTACTGTAATCATGTTAAGTTCCTTGTAGTTGTGATCTTGTATTATTACAATGACCTACTCTAAATTTACACACGTGCGTGCGCCTTTAATCTATTTGAACTTGTCAAGTTATCACTATTTCGTCATAGTTAACCGTTTATTGTAAGTGCATTATTTGAATTCATATTGACCTAACCGTTATCGTTATTGTCAAACTAGTGTACGCTGCTGAGGAAGGCCGCGACGGCCGAAACGTAGAGCAAATACAGCTGAAGACCTTTATGAAGTTGGTTTCTTGACCTTTACAATTAGTTTATGTATATTATCAGAAACCCATAAGTGGGTTGAAACGTGCAACTGTCTCTTGTGCGCTTCAAAATAAGCTTCGATTATTCAATTTGCTAAGAAGTTGTCACAAAACCGAAACTTTTTTCATTAATTTTTACTTTTTAAAAACTTCCAAGAAGTTGTCCGTCCTTAGCCTTTTTTAAATTACACATGCCGAAGTTTGGACTAAGAATCTTTAACAGATCCTTCTTGGAGAAAGACATTTTCGTTGGCTCGGGTAGCCTTTTCAAACTACTACATATATATATATATATATATATATATATATATATATATATATATATATATATATATATATATATAGAATGAGTTGTAATTATCAAGCTTCCAACTCCATGTCTTGACTTGATTTTGCTTTATTGACCCTACGTTTCGGCCATCACGGCCTTCTTCAGGGCAGTTACAATTACAACTCATTCTACATTAACCTTTTCAAGCTACAAGATCGCACTTTACTAGAGTGATCCTCTGTCTTCGACAAGGCATACAGCATTGTTTGAGAGACCTGTCACAACACTATATATATATATATATATATATATATATATATATATATATATATATATATATATTTAACAAATAGATTACATTTGGCCGTGTGTCTGTTCAGTTATAGATCACAGATGACGTCAAAATGTGGTAAGAACAAAAAAAGTGGCACACGAGCCGCAAGCGAGTGTGTCACTGATGTTCTTACCACATTTTGACGTCTTCTGTGATCTATAACTGAACAGACACACGGCCAAATGGAATCTATTTGTTTTATACAATGAACAGAAAAGTAAAATGAGTAAAATTACGAACTTGCCTCGAGCGCTCGACTGTTTGAAGATTTGTTCCAGTTTAGGTATTTTTCAAGTCACCAAGAATATTTTTTCTTGGTTTCCTTTTTTTCTTGCTCGTAAACAGCTGTTGCTAAACATTTTTCGAGGCTTTCACTAGCTCAATCCAGAATAATCTCGCAAACATTTTCAAAACTGTGCGCCATGTTGGACAAAACAAAGCAAACAATTTTTCTATGACGTCAGCCGTGCGTCTGTACTCTGATAGATCATAGGCAACGACCAATCACAGAGCGCGTAGTATTCAGTTCATTGTATAAATATATATATATATATATATATATATATATATATATATTATATATATATATATATATATATTATATATATATATATAAGTTTCTTGACTTGTGATGGGTCTCTCAAACAATGCTTCCTATCAAGCGCAAAACAGTAGGATCACAAGAAGCGATCGTGGAGACTTGCAGTAAACTCCAATTTTGGCTTTTAGCTAAAATTTGCTCGACGTTTCGGCCGTCACGGAGGTCGTCACTTCAGGAGCGTTATGGATGTTACAACATTTGAATTATGTTTTGTAATTTCGTCACAGCTAAGCCGTCGATTTTTTCCGTTGACACAAATTTTTAAATGTAGTCACTTTTATTGTAATTGGATCCCTTGGGTCCCGCTAAGAGCTCCTAGAAGTTTTTGGCTCTTCAAAAAGATGGAATTGACCCCTTAAGAAAAATCTGCGCTAGTATTGGTGAATTGTAAATGAGGTGGCCATGAGATTTAACGATTTTATTTATGTTGGGTAAATGTGGGTTAAAATTGACCACAAGGGGGGAAATGACTTTTTTCTTTCGTATTTTAGGAATAATTACAATAAAAGCGACAACTCCGCAGGGGTGTTGCAGAAGACTTGTGTTTCACTGATGTGCATTTCACAAAATAGTCGCTTGTTCTTCCCAGTGGTAATTGCAAGGCGCACGTTTAGCATGGTTATATATTCCATAGACCTTTTTCATAACGGCGACCGATTTATTTATATAATTATTCTTTTTTATGTATGTTAATCAGCCTTAGTGTCCAGCAAAATTCAATAGAATTTTTATTTTAAAATGGGGCCGTAAGACTTATTAACATACAAAATTTATAAAAGAATAAACAAATCGGCCGCCGTTGTGAAAAAGGTCTATGATTTAGCCAGACTGACGGTTGAATTCTTGTTTTCGTGTAGCGCACTGTTGAGTTTGGAGGACATTTGGCTCGTGTAACCTGTTTGGCTTGGTCACCGGACTCACGACGTATTGCTAGTGGTGGATTGGACACAAACTTGTTCATTTTTAACACAGAAAAGCCAAATGAAAAGATCCAAATAAAGGGTGAGTCAGACTGTTTTTTTAGGTAAGCATCATGTCGTCACTCTGGAGGTGGTCAAAAAAATTGTGGGTGTCGCGGTAGACTGGCAGATTGTAAGGGTGGGAAGTGTCTATTTGATCCATTTTTAACTCGTGAATACGTGAAGCGTAATGAACGGGGACTAATATGCAAATTTTCAGTCCTTCCGTCCTTTCTTTCTTCCTTCCTTCCTTCCTTCCGTCCTTCTTGCCTTTCTTCCTTCCCTCCTTCCTTCCTTTCTTCCTTCCTTTCTTCCTTCCTTCCTTCCGTCTTTCCTTTCTTCCTTCCTTCCTTCCTTCCTTCCTTTCTTCCTTTCTTCCCTCCTTTCTTTCTTTCTTCCTTTCTTCCTTCCATGTATCGACTGCAAACTTCTCTTGGTAATTCCGCTGACCAGTGTATAAGGCTTAAAACCGATCTGCGGACGTCAAATGAATTTTTCAAGACAAGAAAACGCTACAACACTGTAAATATTGTTTTTAAATGTGTGAAGTTTCGCTGCCATTTGTAAAAGTTCAAATAAAACAAATTTTCTTTCGAAAACGACGAACTAAAAAACATGTCTTAGCGTGACACAAATACGCATTGTTTGAAATAAGAGAGAACTGGACCCGCACGTTTGAAATTTAAGTAACAACGCGTGTGAGAACTAGGCAATGCTCTATTGTTCCGCGGCATTTCGCTTTCCCCACATACGATTGTTTAGATTTTCTTACTGAGAATGCATCAACCTATGGACAACACGTTTTTGAAATAAAATGTACTGAAACTTTATTTTAAAACGATATTTCTTTTGTATTACAAGATTTTATCCAATCATGAGACTCCAAAACAATGGCCAAGAAAGGCTTCTAATTTTCCATGTTTCCCACATAGAAATTTTGCTGCATTAAAAGTCGGAATAGTTTTCACTAAAAGGGAATCAACAAGTCAACTAGAGGGAAATAAATGCGCTACCTGATGAAGTGATAGTAGATTTTCATGTTTAAGCCAATGAGGTGGACGGTTTCAACAATATCACAGTTAACACCTTTCTGCATTCCTTGCCGTTGGGTTGCCCAGTTCTTACTAGGACCATTACTTAAAATTTTACCCGACAGATTGTCTGTCACCTTGTGGTGCAATCGACGGTGCGCCATAACCAACTTTCCCGGCTCCCGAGTTCAAATCCTGGTGGAGAATCGAAAAAACTTTCTTCTTCCCTTTTCCCGGACTTTCTTTTCTTTTTACACAGAAATTTGATGAAGTTGGCAACCTTTATCGAAAGTCTTAATTAAAGTACTTTATTCTAAAATTGCCACCCAAAACATCAAACTCTAAGTTAAAAACTGTGGCGACATTTGTCATTAAAGTTGGTTATCGCGGTGACGCCTCTATGTGCGGCTATGTATCAGTGAATATGTTCCTCAAGTGAAAACATATCCTTGCCTTTTTCTACTGAACTTCTGCGTGTAGATTTTCGAGCCTGTTTATAATTTAAATACATACCATAACATTACGTTACGTGTTGTATAGATGAAGTTGGAAATCGTATCGAACTATACTCGAGTGTCTCCTCGACCAAGTCAATATCTAAATTGAAAAAAGGGAGGATCGCTCAAATATGAGCCAGCGATATGACTTGGCTCACAGGAGCCTGCAAACGTTTAATAAGAGATGGTAATAAGGAACTGTTATTCTTGTCATTTTAGGGGCTCATCCCCAAGGCGTCATATCTCGTGTCACGTGGCTGGATAATAACACATTGGCCAGCGTTGGACATGACTGCTGCATCCGTTTCTGGTCCGTATCCCAAAACTAGCCTTCCCGTCTTCCACCCTGACCTGTTTTTTTTTTTCACTGTCTGATCACTGAAGTTAAATACGGTAAACAGCCACGTATACGAACCTAGTGTATTAAGAACCAACGGGATGTAATTTGGAAATTAGACCCCCGTTATAAAAGAATCCAATCAGCCTGACATTTGAAGTAGGTTCTTATTTGTAAGATCAGCCCAATAAGTTAATTCAAATACACCTTGTTCCTATTTTAGACCTCTTGAGATAGGTAATTTACCATAGAAAATAATTGTCTGGATTGAAAGGCATAACTTTCCTTCTCCCCCTCTGTAGGCTCTTATACGTAGGTGTTTACTGTATCTGTTATGGTCTGTTAGACTAAGGAAACAGATGTTTTGTTATTTTTAATTTGTCTAAACAAGCAATGTTTTTCTTCAGTAAAAAGTCCTTTAAAACGAAATTAACGTACAGTTAATCCTTATCTGTTTTACAGTTAATCCTTATCGGTTTTCAAACAACTGGGTCAATTTTGATTCTCAGACAGTCCAAGGTCGCTTGAGGGGGGAGTGAGAAAGAGCGAACAATGACCATCTTCCATGTTGTTAACTTTAGCAAAGACTCTTGCTTTCCAAACTAAAGTTCAGCACGTGAGCCGGAAACATGAATAAATGTTAAAGTAACGGTTATAAAAATTAAATACTCTGAAGAACACATTTTGGAAAAGGACATCATTCAGAAACCAGACGCATTGATTTATTAGCTTTAGTATGTCCAAACGTTTTGCAGTGGAAATACATAGAATGAGGTAACGGGATTAATCTCGTTTCGCTCATAGTTTGTGGAGTGTTGTAAACGGTCAAACGTTTTTCAATAGAATTTGTACTGTCATTGTCTTTTGAATAAATGACATTTAGTAGAAAAAATAAAGATGTTTTTGCTTTATTTTGGTTGGAGTTTTAAGACGCGGGGATTGGCCAGATTTTATAAAAGAGATCTCTACAGCGAAGTCGACGGTTGTCTTCCGTTAGTTTTACCCCATATATAAATAATAACCTTTACGGGATCGTTAACCCTTTGACTCATTCCTAAACAATCCAGGGGTATATACTTTGTATCACGTGTGATGTTCATTAAGGCGCACTCCAGGGGTATATACTTTGTATCACGTGTGATGTTCATTAAGACGCACTCCAGGGGTATATACTTTGTATCACGTGTGATGTTCATTAAGGCGCACTCCAGTGGTATATACTTTGTATCACGTGTGATGTTCATTAAGACGCACTCCAGGGGTATATACTTTGTATCACGTGTGATGTTCATTAAGGCGCACTCCAGGGGTATATACTTTGTATCACGTGTGATGTCCATTAAGGCGCACTCCAGGGGTATATACTTTGTATCACGTGTGATGTTCATTAAGGCGCACTCCAGGGGTATATACTTTGTATCACGTGTGATGTTCATTAAGACGCACTCCAGGGGTATATACTTTGTATCACGTGTGATGTTCATTAAGGCGCACTCCAGGGGTATATACTTTGTATCACGTGTGATGTTCATACAGGCGCACTCCAGGGGTATATACTTTGTATCACGTGTGATGTTCATTAAGGCGCACTCCAGGGGTATATACTTTGTATCACGTGTGATGTTCATACAGGCGCACTCCAGGGGTATATACTTTGTATCACGTGTGATGTTCATACAGGCGCACTCCAGGGGTATATACTTTGTATCACGTGTGATGTTCATACAGGCGCACTCCAGGGGTATATACTTTGTATCACGTGTGATGTTCATACAGGCGCACTCCAGGGGTATATACTTTGTATCACGTGTGATGTTCATACAGGCGCACTCCAGGGGTATATACTTTGTATCACGTGTGATGTTCATACAGGCGCACTCCAGGGGTATATACTTTGTATCACGTGTGATGTTCATACAGGCGCACTCCAGGGGTATATACTTTGTATCACGTGTGATGTTCATTAAGGCGCACTCCAGGGGTATATACTTTGTATCACGTGTGATGTTCATTAAGGCGCACTCCAGGGGTATATACTTTGATGTGATGTGATGTTCTTTGATGTGATGTTCTCGACACGTCATCTCTTTGACAACCATCTGATGCAGCAAGAAATGTTCTTAGCATACATGCCTAAATCTGCAATCAGAAATCTGAATTCAAAAACTATCTGTTAAAAAAGAACAAAGAAAGTCTCCCAGCAAAATCCACGAAGAATTTAGCCAACCTTTTCCCTGGGTGCCAGAAACTTTTCTCGCGCACTCATCTTTCTTATATTTCTCTCAAATCTCTTACATTTTCTCTCTCGGAGTTCAGCCGGTCCCGACTTCTCACGAAAGCGTGCCGCGAGAGAACCTGTGGTACCCACCGATTGCTACTTTTTATCGTTGAACGAGATATAGTATACGGGGACAGATATGCAAATTTGTCGCTCCTTACTTCCATGGGCTGTAAACCTTTTTTTTTTTTGCAATTCCCCAGTGTATTACGTCATTTACAAGTCTCGTTTCAGAGAATGTATATGTATTTCACACTAAGATGTTTTCATCGTTTTATTTACTATATAGTGACAAAACTGGCCGCTAAAGGTGGCTCCATATAGCCATTGGCCAGTCTTCCAACAAAATATACATGATCTTATTGCAGTTTTTACGAGAGTTTTGTTTCGCGATACTAGGCATAATATACACATTCAGGTAGCTTAGGCTTTCTCCTTTACGGTGAAGTCTAATTTGGCAGTCTTGTCTCGTTACTATGACAACCACTGTTTGAGTTGTCGGGCTTGTTATTCAAGGCCAGCAAACCACTCGCCAGCTTTTCTCGGATTTTACACGGTAAATATTCACGATTTTTGGTCAAACATTAAAAATTCAGTAAATCTTATATGACAAAGCCGTAACAATCGGTACATAATTTAAGGCAGTTTACTCACTTTTCGTTTTTTACGTTTATTGGGTTTTTGCATTTACAAAAATTGTTGTCTTTTCTTTGTGATCGCGAACCAAGAAAATCCTACCAATTTGCCAATTTTTGTAAAAGTTTACCGTGTGGAACGCTCGCAATTAACGTTTTGGCTGCCGTAAAAACCTATATGCTGTGTTTTCTTAAAGCATGGCTTTGTCCATGCGTTTGAATGTTAACATTGGCTTGTCCATGTACATTCCTCTTTGCGAGACATCATTGTGACATTTTGGGACTTCTTGTTCCCCGGAACGCGTGATGTGGCACTCGTGTATTGGGTGACAAGTAGGTTCCCAAGGTACGGAACTTGATATAGTGAACGGGTCATTGTGTAATCTGTTTTTTCCAGCAGTCGTCTTTAGATCGCTACACCGCGCTGACGAGCTCCAATAAGAGCGAAACGGCTATCTGCGGTTGCTACCCTGCTTTATCGGTTTCTGTCGTATTGGTGTCTCGCAAAGTTAATTTTTTTACGTAGTCAGATCAGCCTTGCAGTTTATTGTTATGTCCGTAAAAACCTCTTTATTTTCTTGACGTCATCAAAATAAACAAACACGCGCTCGTGCCATTTTCGTGCCCATACGCGCGCGCCAAAAAACTATATGAAGCCACCTGAAAAGAACATAAACACGGGTTAAATGTTGAAATTTAACGATTCAAATCACTTGTGTATTTGCCGTCCAGTCACGGGGAACCCGAGCGCTTTATAGCTATTAAATACTAATGTATTATACAATAATAATAAAACATTTACCAGTGTGTCCGTGTCGTTTTGGAAGGGATTTGCATCAGAGCGAAGACAGTTTCTCCGTGCGATTTTAAAATGTAATCGTTTCATGAGCGCCGGAAAACACGAGTCAGTCTAGCCAGTTAACGTCTCCACTTTCAAGTGCATATAGTTAATACTCTTTTATTATCATTATTATTATTGCATAATAAAGACATAAGTAGAAATAACAATTAACAATTTTTACAAAAATAGAATAGCCGACAATTACTTGAAGTATTTGGTAGTTTAATGAAGTTTACAATAATGTTTTTTTTTTTAAATAATAAACAGTCATTATTCAAGGACGCGCCGTATATGAGCTGATAAAAATAAAGTTGAAGTCGATAAAAATCAAAATATCTGGAATGTTTTCGATGTCTGTAAATTCCATTATATCAAAAATAGCGGATTGCAGATTTTATTTCTATTATCAAAAATAGACCTAACTGTCTCTCCAATGTAACGATCTTTAATGTAGCCCTTTTGATTATGATGGATGATGCCTGGCAAATGTAATTTTTGACATCTGAGTGACGTAGTCAGAAATCATTATTCTGACGGCATGATATAGAGGCTTGCGTGTCGTCATGGGGTACCTTAGGAATTTTTAAGGGTTTGGCGGGAGATATTTATCATTCCACGTCGGTCAGTCTTCTCGAACGTTGATTTTTTTCGTTTTAGTTTTTATTTTAAATTCGTTGGGAAATGTAATCTTATGCAAAGTATCAAGTAATGTTATCAGTTTATGTACCTTTTCCCCGAGGTCAAGTGCCACTGCACTTAAGGTAATTCCCTGGAAAAAGAATCTGTCATAGATTTGTAATGAAACTTGGCACAAATACTGAACAAGTCATGAAGGTTCCAAAATTGCAACAAAAATGAGGGGTCACCGTGCTCGTTTTAGTGGTATACTGCTGACGAATACAGTGTTTAAAGGCATTTTCAGGCAATAACCGCGCGAAGCTAATATGCTCAATATTTCCACTGCATATTGATATTTCGCGTATAAGTTGACTTTATACATATGTATAATCGTCTGTATCATAGAAAACGTGTCCAAAAAGCTTCAAATTTACTGAACACTCAAACAGTAGACGGTTGCTTGGTGTGCGGTCCTCTAGCCAAATGGCTTTCTTCGTAGGATTTCTATAAACTGTGCAAAATCTGATCATAGATTTTTGCTCACTTTTTAAATTTGCGTTGGGAACACTGTCCTGATTGAATTTATGCAGTATAAAATGGGGGTCACCGTGCTCGATTTTGCGCTAGCGCTCACAGAGCTATCGAGTGATTTAGCGAGCAAGTCAAGCTCGACAACACGCCTACCACTTATCTTATATTGATTTCGAAAACCCGATTCTTGATTATCCTCAAGCAAGCTCTCTTTTGAAAAAAATTTCAGCTTTTCCCTTCGACTGACTTCTTTTATAGAGCGAAACCGCCCTTTTCTATCGTGGGAAAGGCCGGCTTTCCTCACAAAAGCCGCCATTTTTTTCAATCTGATGTCGCAATGTTTATGCGCAGTAGGGATGCGCAGTGCAAAACCAGGGAATCACCTTAAAGAGGAAACACGTTTCCACATTTTTTTGGCCACATCGAAAGGGTGGTTTTATCTCATGAATACGCGAAGCGGGTATAGATTTACAAATTTGTCACTTCATGTCCCTCAGTCGTAAACTTATAAACTTCCCAGGGTACTACGTAATTTCTCGTTTCAGGCAATGCACATTTATGTTTGCAATATTGTCACGGCCAAAATAATTGCATCGTTCGCATGATAAATTCGTTGAGCATATGATTCGCTATAGAAAAGAAGAGCAGATTGACGTTTGGAAAGGTTTTTTAGGATCGGGCTTAGGATGGACAAAAGGTAACGTTGACAAGACGATTATGTAGACTTCACAAGACACTATACAAGGCAAGATTTATTGCAGGTTCAAGTTCATGCACTACAACCAGGCTCTCTAAATTAATTACCGAGTGTCTTTTTCTAGTCTGCGCCCACTGCACCGCTTACTGCAAGACGATTCGGGACAGGACAGGTGTTAACTGCATATGGATCGTCAATAACTCTTTGGACGTTATCCGTGTAATGGAGGAACAACAGCTTTCCCTAAATCATGCGAGTACCTGGGACTTTTCTACTCTTTATACAAGCCTTCCACACGCACAGCTTAAAAAGCAACTCCAAGATCTTTTGGAAAGAGTTTTCAATACAAAAGGAAAAAGCTTCATTGCTACCGATAATTTTTGCACCTTCTGGACGAATGATAGAACGTCAACGAGGTACACGTACTTCTCCTGTAGAGAGTGTCTCGCTATTGACTTTCTTATCGACAACATCTTTGTTCGTTTTGGAAGCGCTGTTTTCCGGCAGGTTATTGGTATACCAATGGGCACCAACAGTGCACCTTTATTGGCTGATCTCTTCCTTCATACCTTCGAGTACGATTTCATGCAATAAGGCAAAAGGCAAAAGGAAGAGGATGCTTTACCAGGAGTAACGGTACCCCTAGATGGAAACCCAAGCCCGGAGGAAACGACCCATCTGCCCGAAAATTTGTGGCAACAAGGGAATCCCTTATAAGACAAAACGCTTTCTGGGTCATCCCACCGATCAAGGGTTACCAAAAATAAACAAAACACGTCACTTTGCAACAAACAACCCGTTTAAATTCCAATACACCGTAATTCCCTTAACTATGATTATCATATGCCTTTGTGGGCGCGTGCGTGTGTAAGGAAAAAAGGTCATTGTCCTTTATCATATCAGTGTTCCTTTGTTATCATCATTTGCCATACTCATTTATATTACATAGTCTATCGATTATTCAGTGTCCAGTCCATTTCTTTTTACATTCCGTTTACAGTACTTTAACTTCTCGGTTATCCAGTACTCTAGACTACAGTCCCTTTTTCCATGTTAGATCCCGGTGAATCCTGCGCAAACGGACAGAACTTGGCTATTTGGCCCATCTTACCACAAGAGAAGCATTTCAGATTGAAAATTCTCCTCCCCCTTCCTTTCGGATATGGTGAGGGGCGTGCCCTTCCAGGCCCTCTTCTACTATTTTTTCTGGTTCACCACCTTCAGTACCTTCTCGATGACTTTTGCAATCTCTGCTTCTTGTTTCGACGCTACTAACTTTACAAGAACACTCTGTAACACCTTGCTTCCGACTAAGGGGCGGCATAGCCAACATTTATTCCATAAACAGAACCCCAGATTCCAGACATAATCTGGTTCCACAGTAGAGACTTCGAGTTCCGCGCCTACCACGCCTAGCTTTGCCGTGTTATTTTACATTTATCATAGCTTCCAGCCCCATCAGAGGGTTGCTTTTAACTTCAACTCTAATGCCACAAGAGCTATTTACAGCGTTATCCCTTGTGTGGCAAACTGCCACGCCCCTGGTAAGCATACAGCCACATCTCCTTTGTGGGCACAGAGCCAAATCTCTTTATGGAATCACATCCACACCTCTGTGGACACACTACCAGACATCTTTGTGGGCATCCATCCCGGCTTTTGTAGGGACACGGCCACACATCTTTGTGGGCACCCAACCACACCTGTAGTTGTACATACAGCCATATCTCTTGGGTGGGCACACAGCCACCCCTTCTTGGTGGGCACATAGCCACACTTCTTTGATGGCACATAACCACATCTTGGTGGGCACACAGCCACACCCCTTAGAAGGCACATAGCCACACCTGTTCGGTGGGCACACAGCCACATCTCCTTGGTGGGCACACTTCCTTGGTGGGCACACAGCCACACTTCCTTGGTGGGCACACAGCCACACTTCCTTGGTGGGCACACAGCCACACTTCCTTGGTGGGCACAAAGCCAAACTTCCTTGGTGGGCACACAGCCACACTTCCCTGGTGGGCACACAGCCACACTTCCTTGGGTGAGAAGCAGCAACACTCCATACCCTATACCCAAAAGGTTTCACCCTCTTCCGTTGGTCGTATATCCAGATCCTCTCTCTGTTCTCTGACAACAGCTAAGCAGCCTACAAATATAAACAAATGCAATATAGGAGTGTATGAGCAAAGCACAGGTAAAACTACAAGAAGACCAGTAGCGTCCGGAAAAATAATGGGT
Source organism: Cladopsammia gracilis (assembly GCA_022457155.1). Classification (NCBI taxonomy): domain Eukaryota; kingdom Metazoa; phylum Cnidaria; class Anthozoa; order Scleractinia; family Dendrophylliidae; genus Cladopsammia; species Cladopsammia gracilis. The sequence continues at coordinate 22,992 of JAJGOT010000610.1, forward strand.
GTAGCCCGGCAAAGTAAGTCCATAAAAGGGCTAAGTCATAACACTAGACCAGCATGCCCGGATGAGCATTCTTGCATAAATTATCACCCATGTGCTTGCAAATAAACGACCAACAATCCGATAAATATTACAACTACAACAAACTCGTTATAACCCAACGAATAAAGAACTAGCGGGATTAAGCTATAATTCTCACGCAATTTCCTTCTGCCTTCTTAGTTTCCAGATACCACGCAGCTCTTTACAACCTCTAATTTCATTGGACCTGGGTATCACGCAGCTCTATTGTTTTCAGGGCTAGGGTCCATTGTTGTGTTGTTTGTTCTATTGTTTTCTCAGCAAATCAGAGAAGACCTTGTAAGGACTGCGCACTGCGCCTTAGTTTCACCAGTTTTCAGAGTTTACCGGGGCTTGTGAATTAACAGAATCCACCCGATTCGCGTATAATTAACCGCATATAAGCGGGTCTAATTAACATCAAATTACCGCATGCAAGCGGTAAAATAGGCCCTATTTACCCAACAGTAGTATTCTTTATATTAGCGGAGCACTTGCCAGGCCGAAGGCCTGGCTGCGCAGCTCCATACTCATAGAACCTACGCCGTGATTTTTCATGGTCATGGCTAGCGGAATGTTTCGCGGGCGCGTTGTCTGCCCGCCGACGCCCGTGTTGGACAACATCCGGGATCTTAGCAATTTTGTTTTTCGCGCGGCCACACAGCCGTGAGCTCGGTAAACACTTTGGTTGTTTTCTTGTGCCTAGCGGAGAATTAAACTCGTTATTTTCCTGCATTTTTTCGCGGTTTGCTACTCAAGACAGGGATACTAATTAAGGTATACTCAGAAGCCGCTTTAGTGGAAAAAGACGAGCTTTCAGGGATAAAATCTTGCTTCGAGGAACTTCGTGTATTACGTTTTTATCAATGCGGGAGATGATTTCAGAACCAGAAGCGGAGATTTGAATTTCCAAGCAAGCGAGGAACTTAAAGGTAAAACAGATTACAGTTTTCGATGAGAATTTATGTTGATATCAATCTGTGAGTGACTTGTTATTAGTGTTATTGTTAGTTTTGGCGAATTGATTTTAAAACGTGCCTAAATTTAGTTGTATCGATCTCTTGAATTTCATCGAAGAAAGCTTGAACTCGAGCTATAATTACATGGTACGCGTTTTGCTTTTAAACGTAAACTAATGGAGATTTGAATAAATTTTTTCGAAAGAAGATTGTGTTGTCCATTTTTATGTGTTAGTTCATTCATTAGATAGATTGAAAAGCGATTTTATGTAAACAAAACAAGACTTGATTTTATAGTACAGTTCTATCTTCACTCGCATCGCCTTATGCAAATATGTTTGTGTATTTTTGCAATTTTTGATTTTCAAATCAATTTCTCGGGCAATTTTTGACAAACATAAACTGTATTGTATTCGGAAACTAGTGGTACTATTTATTCTAGACAAATAAAAGTTGTTTTTGTGAACTTTTGTACGGTCTATAAAAATGTACTGTGCAGACGGTCGCGTAATACTGTTTTTGAGAATTGCTAAAATTGAAAATAACCCGTTCGTCAATCTTAATTCTTGTGCTTCCAACCTTTCACCTTAGTTAAGTTTCACCTTAGTTAAGCTTGTTCAAAGTGCGACGCTGTTAGGCTTGGGCTATCTATATATATTACTGACGTTAGACACAGAATTGAGAGAAAATAGCTTCAGTTTAGCACTGATCTGCAGTGTTTAGGGTTAAGCACTGATTTTAAAACGGTTAGCTTTTATTTATGGTTATGGGTAACTCTATAAATATGTTAAAAATTACAGTTCCTCTCTGCTAGCCCTCCTTGGTGTAGTGGATATGGGTATTAGTTATGAAGCAAACGACTCGGGTTCGAGGCATACACCCATCTGATCTTTTTCTTTCTTTTACTAAGAAAAAGGAGTTTTACTTTATGTAAAATGTTCAAGTGAAAGACAAAAGCCAGTTTCTGATCAGCTCTATTTTCGTTATTTCTCGGTAGGTGAATAGGACCTACTTTAACCGCTTGCATGCCGTTATTTGATGTTAATTAGACTCGCTTATATGCAGTTAACTAGGTTATCTTAAAGATAGTGATTGCTGCGCACGAAGGTGATTAGGCCTGGATAAATTCTGCTCATAAAATGGCTTATCCTGTCTGCCGGCAATGCTCGTAAAAATCGCTCATTCTGCTCGTACACCTAAATTCTGCACGAATTCTGCTCGGTACTCGAAACATTTTCGGTCATGGCCTTATGTATTTTCGCAAGTATGGAAGGGAGCTGGGCCTAAGCCCTAATACTAGTTAGATATTCATTATGCGTAGCTAAATTGTAATTCATCATGACTTCAAAGTATATGATAGAATCATCTGGGCGCGTTTTAGCTAATAATCACATTAATCACAAGGTATTTTCCATTTGTTTTGTATTTAGTTTTCAACTGTTCTTACAACTATTATGCATATCATTTTGCTTGAAAAATTACATATAAAATCAATTCCTTTCCACCTTAATTACAGTTTTCTTTGTCATTGTAGACAGCAGTTGCTTGTGTTTCGAGAATAACTTCATTGATGTCGTTGTCCGAAAATTCATCAAAGTCTTTGCTGATGTTACCACGCTCGTCTTCTTCGAAAACATTGAATAATTCTTGAATAGTGTGATAAAAAGTTGTAAAGATACTGATTCGTTGTTCTTGTCTGTGATGAGAACACTGGCCAAAAGTTGCTTTTTGCATTTTGACTGCAACTGAGACAGTTCGTTTTCTTTGAATCATATTTAGTGCCCAATAAGAAAAACGAGGATGTTAGCAAAACGATAAATCCAATTTCCATTCAAATGTTCAGCAAATTTTATGAGATGCTTTATCCTGTTGCAAAAGGGGATGTCTCTATGTAAACTGAGATTGGTTGGGTCACCTTTACCATCGGGAATCAATGTTGGAAAAGCCAACAACACGCCTTTTATGACTTCGAAATGAAAAAAAAAGTCCATAGGAAGATTTGCACGCATTTAAAGTGGTAGTAAGAGAGCAGAAAGCGTAAACTGGAAAGCGTAAAGTGCGAAATGCAAATCTGATTTTGTTTACACGCCGCACAATTGCTCGACCTAATGTGGCCGAGTTTTCGGCTTGGTTTCTTTTAGGGGTGTCGGGCTAAAAGCGAAAAACAACTGTATTAGTGCGCGCTAAAATAGAGAATTAATGTCGTAAAATTGCGTCAGTAAAGTACAAATTAAAGTTCAAAAATGAAAAAATTCAAATTTGAAAAGTTAAAATAGAACGAAATGTCACTCAAAAATTGCGCAAACACAAAATGTCACATTACGGACATATGTAGTTGCTCTTTATCAGGTTTTTTCTTTCAACCATGCAATTGCTGATTCGAGAGAAATTACTACGTTTAGCAACTTGAAAATATTCATCATTTTCTCTCAAAATGACAATTTTACTCGCCATGTGATCGCGACATTAATTCGCTATTTTAGCGCGCGCTACTGAATACAGTTGTTTTTCGTTATATAGCGCGGCACCTCTAAAAGTAACCAAAACCGAGTTTTCTAAATATTTCTCAAAAACTACTGATAACACAAAGAAACAGTCAATAAAATATCTTACAAAGTAAATGCACATTCAAAAATGTCATTTCCTTTACCATAGCTTTTCAATAATTCTTAGAAAAAAAAATTCATAGAAAAGTCTGCAGATTGTGAATTCTGAAGCAAGACATGCTCTCACTTTGTGATAAATCTGGATAAATGTATCATGACAGGGGCGTAGCTACCTGTACGCACGTGCGCATGTGCGTACCTGAAAAAGTCGAAAAAAATAAGTAAAAATGAATAAAGTATAGGACCTTGATTTGGTGATTGTGTGTACCTGTGAGAAAGTCCTGGCTACGCCCATGGCTGATCCTCAAGCATGACGATCTTTGAGCCGCTCAAAACCTTCAATGTGCCCTCAACTAATTTGCATAAGTAACTTAATGCCATGGTTTGACACCTTGTAGCTTCATGAAGATGGAATGAAGTGTTATTTAATTAGTTGCGTGCCGTAAAGGATGACAATGCTGAGAGATGATTACAATACATTGCGGATAAAAATAATTTTAGCTTCTCGGTCAACCCTTTCAAAAAGTAGCCTGCGTAGCTGGCGGTATTTTTTCTCGCGAAAGCAAATTTTGAGTGGCGGCGCCGCAAAAACAAGCACGAACAATATCGCAACCTACGCTTTCCAACTTAACAGGCGAAAAATTGAAAAATTGAGGCCAAAGATCCTCATGCGATTTAATCGCTTTCAGCTCTCTTGCTTACTAATATACCAAGTGTAAAGAATACTCACCTTCAGAAGCGATCGAGGTCCGACAATAGAACTTAAAATGCTGTTTGCATGTGTTTAACGGAAAGCGAATGACGCAAATAAAGGCACGCATTAGCATGACGCACGCAAAGAGTTGTGGGATAGCGTTTCCTAGGAAACCATTGCATCTTCAGCATGGCTCGCAAAGGATTGTGGTAAAAAAACAGCGATTCCAGATTTTTTCTGCCTTTCTGGATTATGAACTGCTGCTCCGCTCACTTCGTTCGCTGCGCAGCAATTATATGGACCTATATGCGAATCGGCTGCAGAATCTTGTCGAGAAGCCGCGAAGACCTGTTGAGAGTTCGCCAGGCCAGAAGAAGCTAATAATAATAATAATAATAATAATAATAATAATAAAAGAACATATTTATCCAGGATGACTGCGTCAGTTTAGAAAAACTGCTATCAACGCAGGTTCTGCTAAAGCCGCCTCAAAGATAGGATTATTCGTCGCATAACCGTGTTGGGCTGTAAAGCCTGTAATATTTCCACATATTCTTCGTTGTTGACCGGAATAGGACGCGACTGGTCTCCCATAGCATAGCAAGTTCTTGACTCCGTGACTTGTTAGCTTAACTGACACAGATGCATATCATTAAGTTGCTTACATAATGCAAATGACGTCATCACGAGGGGTCGTAAATATTGAATGGAGTTTGAATAGAGGTACTATCTAATGGCAAAGAGGAATGATCCAATGGCATAAATGTACGATCTAATGGCACGAGGGTTCAAATCAATTACACGTGGTACGATCGATCGAACAGAATGAAGTAATTGCATTTTTGTCTTGAATGCCCCTCCATACTGATCCTTCGGAGAATAGTGAATTTCAGTTTGTTTCCCTGGAATCTCAAGATTCTCGGAAAACAAAAGTCACTGTTACCCTCCGGAGTCCGGAGTCCGGACCAGCCATTAAGTGTTTATTGTTCTTCAAAGAGTTCAGACACACGTAAAATAAGTGGACCAAAGTTCTTCAGAACTGGCTTTTTTTACAGAATTTACTTGGGAATGGCTGGTTTCTCCAAGATGGCGGCAAATTCGTGAAAATAAATTTTGGCTAATCATTTGGAAAATGAAAGCTCTGTTTTTGTCCGCGTTAACATCGAAAGAAAAGAAAGAGGAGAAAGAAATACAGCAAACAAACAACAAAGAAAAAAGGGAGAAAAATCCAAATACGCGATTCTCAAACCAATGACTTTCCGCATAGCATTGGATTTCTAAACTAACATTAAACTACTGCGTCATCAACACTCACTTAGGAGTTTAGGCGAAATTTTAATAAACAAAATTTATTTCTTTAAATTTGGACCAAAAAAACCTTCATAGCTTTTTTACGCAGCCTGCTACAGATATTAATACAACAGTTTTCAGTAACCCACATCAATGCCTCTCAGTTCACGTTGATCGTTTCTCTCATCAACGCATTATAAAAATTATTATATATTACCTTCTTAATTATTAAAACTATTTTCGTGGCTCGCCAGGCCACTGGCTCTCCGGGCCATATAAGCATAAATGAGTATTTGAAGCGAGGGCCGCGATGCATTATACTACTAGCGCACAGGCTCGACACGACAGAATTTAAAGAAGTTTATCCTTTTTCGCGTTACGGGCTTATTATGTATACAGTGAAAATAGTGAGATCTCACCGCACTCCAAATTCTTTTGTAATACGTTCAAATTGTTCAAATGAAAATGCGGGCCGAGCTGGTAACTGAGATCTCACCCAACTCCTCCTAAGAACAGGCGAACCAGCCCAGTTATTGATGTCTTGAGCTGTAAAATTTTTCATATTAACAGGCCATCCTGGTAACCAGGATGAAAGAAAAAAGGTCATTGGAAAAATGGTAACAAATACTTAAATTGAATGTGCGTGACCTAGAATATATAAATTATAAAAGGACTTGGACAGTAATACGAAATAAAAGGAACACATCTTGAACCAGTTAAAAAAAACACTGAGAAATCGCGCAGGCGCGTCAACGAGTTTAGTATGACTGATTGTGGTCGATTATTCCTGGGGTTGAACTGTTTGTCACAAACAAACTGTTTTTCACAAGCAGGAAGCAAAACTTACTCATCCTAAAATAAATAAGTTATTAGGATGTTTTGCATTCATTCTTTTTTCTTCACTCTGAAAGCCAATTCGCTTAGCTTAAGCACTGGTCAGTGGATTTTTTTGCGTTCGACGTTGGGAGAACGCAACCTAAACTCAACAAGCGAGAGGCCTGGGCACGAACATTTAGGGGAGAGAAACTCGATTTTGTGGGTGGGTCAAGTACCGGAAATACGTCATAGCCTCTTCCGGCAAGGTGCGCGCGCACGTTTTTCTCCTTACGCGTACGTCGTAGACTCATCCAGCAAGTTGCGCGCGCACATTGGTTTCCTATTTTTTCTCACCTCTGCTCTATTCGGTAAGTTTAATCTCTATCATTTTGCAAGTAACTGCAGTGTTTTTACAATGAAGCTTGATCGGAAACATGTTTACTGCTTCTGAAAGGTACAGAAAGTCCTCTATTCCAGCTACAAAGAAGCGAATATGGCGCCTATTATCGTTCTGTGAGATGCCATCGATGAGAGAGAAGTCGGTAGAAAACAAACTAATACTAATTGATCATGTGAGTCATTGTACTCTGACCTATTGCGGTCACAAATACAAATACAACTAGCGGTTCCATATTGGAAGTGAAGTGCTGCCACATTTGGAAGTTTTAGTTTCGACCTCGTGTAGTGATTATTAAGTTTTGCCGTTAAAACTTGGTTGTTGTGGAATTAGCTGATGTAAGGGCTACGTCACGAATGTAAATTATCAATCAAGTAACTTGGAATACGTCTTCGTGAAATTAAGGAAGAATTACTTAGTGATGTATGCTTGACATCATGAATGAATATTACAAGTTATAAAAGAACGAAATGTCACTCAAACAAGTCTCAAACGCTTCTTACCCATAACAAACATTCGAACGCACTTAATAATCCCCGATTACTGCTAGTTTCTAATCGTTACGTCAACAACTTTTATTAGGGAAGTAAGCAGAGCAAGGCAGACCAGACATGTTATTTGATAAAGCGAATTGATGTGATCCGTTTAAGGTAGGAAAGTATCAACTGACGCATTGTTGTGAACTGCATTAGAGATTTAACGCGGGATGTTTTAAACACGCATGCTATCTGCGTGTAGACCATTTATCATACGTATATTTAGTATTTTTGTAACACGCTTTCTCAGTTAGTGTTACAAAAGAAATGCTAATGAACCACCACATTCAAAGTTAAGAAGCCATAGGAAATCAGCTTATATTCGTCTCAAATACAGTTGTTTTGCAAGAAAATCAATATCTAGAGTTAAATATTTAGCTAGGAACTATCAATGAGTGACATCTTGGTTCGTCCATCTGAATTGACGCAAATTGCTGTCATTAATTGTTTAGTTTTCGCGTCGACTGCTTCGGATTCACAGTAAACAACAACAGTCATTAAGCGGATTTAAATGAATTATGTCATTTATTAAGGAGAGTTAAGTACAGAACCATGTAAAATACTTAGTACACGTAATAACAAAGACTAAGGGCCGATTACATGGCAAATTCCAGCCTGGTTTCTTCATAGAACGACGTTTGCGATTACACGAAGAATGTTTTAGGCCTGGCTGAAATTTCCAAACCGGGCTGAAAATTTCAGTCCCGGCAAACGGGCTGAAAAACCTCATGTATAATCAGAATTAAATTTCAGCCCGGGCTGAAAAGCAAGGTTACCTGGGTAGAAAATTGCACTTGGGCATGCGCAATGATTTGTTTTTAATGAAACAAGATGGCGGCTATGGCTGTCAGCCTGAGCTGAAATTCGTCATGTAATCGCAACAAAATTCCAGCCCGCCTACCGGGCTGAAATTCGCCATGTAATCGGCCCGTAAGCAAATGTCATAGTTTCGAGCAACTGTCATAGTTTCAAGCAAAACTGTCATAGTTTCAAGCAAAGCGGTCAATTGTTTGATGCATTGAGACCGGGACCATGAAAACTGTCTGTAATCAAGCACGTGTCTGTTTTCGGGCGAAAACTTCTACATCACATTCTGTCATAGTCAGATTATGAATCGCCCCTTTCAGAAATGCAAAAATAGAGTATAGACTCCGTTTTGGAGATAAAACGCCTGGAAAAATACCCAGATTTTGAAATATCAGCACTTGTAACAGCCTCGGTGGCTGCAAGTTAAAAATACTGAAGTCAATTCAATCAAATCTCAAGAAAAAAATTTCAACTTATGTACTTTCAAGTAAACTTGACCTTTAATTAGGACAATTACAAACACTACAAAATTAACCAATGAATGAATTCGTTAGCGCGTAGAAAGAACTGAATGGGAAAATTAACTTCTTCAACACAGGTGTTTCTCATTTTTACAGAAAATGTAGAAAATTGGCATAGAAGCCGATCTGTCATACAAAACATAGGTGTCACCGACAATCCAAGCGAGTTAAATCTTAGCAAAGTTAACGCAACGGCAACCAGCCCTTCCTTAGCGCGCGCTCTCGTAGATGACGTAGCATGGAATTACGACACGAATTGCGTGCGTACTAAGGATGCGCATAAACAATTAGCATGAACGGGTTTCGACAACTTTATATTGGCTGCGGTCACATCTACGACGTAACTAAAGTTTAACTTAAGTTAGTCTCAAGTTACGTGACGTCATACCTAACTGTAGTTAGTGCTTTCGATCGACTTTGCGGTCACACCACGGAGTTAACTACAGTTAGTTCTAATAAGCCTATAGATGACGTCAAAATTAAAAACTGTGAACGAAGTTCCAGTTTAAATTTACTTTTAAAATTTATTTTCAAAAAGAAAAAGGAAAATTGACCGTTGTGTGTTCACGTTCTCCACAAAACCCTGTTAATTGATTGTTTGACGTTGTTGTTTTGCAGGGACGGCAAAGAAATGTAGCAATGCCGTGTATTGTTTCAAGATGGCAAGCGACTTAACAAAGTTTTCAATGTGTATTTAATAAGTGTCTCCGTATGGCTCTGATGATGATTTTGTGTTTTTGACGATGTCAGAGGAATCGATAGCTGGTGTGTCTGCGGCACAGGAAAGCCAGACCGAGGACAATGTACCCAAGGTAGAAAACTAATATATATACATAGCCCAAGCCTAACAGCGTCGCACTTTGAACAAGCTTAACTAAGGTGAAAGGTTGGAAGCACAAGAATTAAGATTGACGAACAGGCTATTTTCAATTTTAGCAATTCTCAAAAACAGTATTACGCGACCGTCTGCACAGTACATTTTTATAGACCGTACAAAAATTCACAAAAACAACTTTTCTCTGTCTAGAATAACTAGTACCACTAGTTTCCGAATAAAATACAGTTTATGTTTGTCAAAAATTGCCCGAGAAACTGATTTGAAAATCAAAAATTGCAAAAATACACAAACATATTTGCATAAGGCGATGCGAGTGAAGATAGAACTGTACTATAAAATCAGTCTTGTTTTGTTTACATAAAATCGCTTTTCAATCTATCTAATGAATGAACAAACACATAAAAATGGACAACACAATCTTCTTTCGAAAAAATTTATTCAAATCTCCATTAGTTTACGTTTAATAGCAAAACGCGTACCATTTAATTATAGCTCATCGAGTTCAAGCTTTCTTCGATGAAATTCAAGAGATCGATACAACTGAATTTAAGCACGTTTTAAAATCAATTCTCCAAAACTAACAATAACACTAATTAAAGTCACTCACAGATTGATATCAACATAAATTCTCATCGAAAACTGTTAATCTGTTTTACCTTTTAGTCCCTCGCTTGCTTGGAAATTCAAATCTCCGCTTCAGGTTCTAAAATCCGTAGAAAACAAACATCTCCCGCATTGATAAAAACGTAATACATGAAGTTCCTCGAAGCAAGATTTTATCCCTGAAAGCTCTTCTTTTTCCACTAAAGCGGCTTCTGAGTATACCTTAATTAGTATCCCTGTCTTAAGTAGCAAACCGCGAAAAAATGCAGGAAAATAACGACTTTAATTCTCCGCTAGACACAACAAAACAACTAAAGTGTTTACCGAGCTAACGGCTGTGTGGCCGCGCGAAAAACAGAGCCTTGCTTTCAAGATCCCGGATGTTGTTCCAACACGGCGGGCGGGCGGGCAAACACGTGCTCAAACAAGTGCTCCGCTATAAATCGTTTTGAAGTTTGCTTGCTTGCTTGTTTCTTTGTTGTCGTTGTTTTTTTTGTTACTTATAATATAGAGGGCAAAATTACTGAATACTGATTGGCTGACGAAGAGGGCATTTTTTATTAATTGAGGGCAAAATTACTCGCTCCTGATTGGTCGAGCAGCAAAATTTCTCACTCGTGATTGGTTGAGCGCGTCGTTCTCGTTCAGTTGGCTTGGCGGGATTTTGAAGAAAATTTGCAAACGGAGCGCTCGCATGTTTCGCCGGAGATTTTGTAATAAAAGAGGAATGAAATAGGAAGATACCTATGAAAGGAATTCGACAGGTGAATTACAGCATTTTACACCAAACAGGAAGCGATTATTTGTGTCAAATCTTGGCTGCAGGCCAGTTTGCGACGTTGAAGACCTCGAAGAAATTCATTCATGGCAACAAAAGGTTTTAAAGTTGGTTAAAGTTCCATCACTGCAGACGTATTTCTGCAGACGTAAAGAAGAGAACTTTGACAGATTTTGCTGAAAGGGAAAATATACGTATAACAGGAAAAAGAATAAGGCTAAAAGAAGCGAAAGAAAGCAATTAAATCGGCAAACGTGCAAGCAAGTTTGAACTCTCGCCATTTGTTTGTTGTTATCAAAGCGGCAAAAACTTCAAAACACAGGTACGCTTAAATAAAACTTGCTTTGTTTTTGTCGTAAAGTGTCTTTTATCGATAAAAATCAGGCTATAATCTCTAGATGTACATAACAGCAAAATGTATCTTTGACCTAATAGAAATTTATTGCTGCGAGCCCTTTGGCGAGCAGCACACTAATCGTGACAGGCTTCCTGGGTTTCATTTGACCGAGTGAGACCTGGGCGCTTTATATACGGCGCAATAGCTCGTTTTGAGGATTTCGTGGACTTTTTCGTGGACTATGATTTTGAGTGAGGATGCAGTATGTATCGTCAGCGGCAGTAGTTGTAGAATTCTGCGTGGTCAGGATAGGTCTGAACATGTACAACTGTATTAGTAACTGTAAAATCAACTGTATTAGCGCACGCTAAAATAGCGAATTAATTTCGCGATCATATGGCGAGTAAAATTGTCATTTTAAGAGAAAACATGATTGGTTTTGAACGGCTGTATTAGCAACTATAAAAACAACTGTATAAGCGCGCTAAAATTGCGAATTAATCTCGTGATCATGTGGCGAGTAAAATTAGGAGACTTTAGATCGGACGACGAGTACGAGATTGAGTACGAGTACGACTTTTAAAACTTAGTTCGCCGTACTTTAAGGTTACAGTATACCTTCAGATCGAAAATTTATCGAAATTTTTTTTTTGGCGTCAAAATAAAGTTTACATAATGAACTTTCATCAAAAAAAAAATTATCGAAAAATAGTGAAAATTGACGGAGAAATGACAGTATAACTTTTGTGGGCGGAGTTTGTTTATTACGCGATATGTTTTTTTAAGCGCTGTTTTCTCAAAGTTAATTTTTCGCTTGTTGGGGACACTTTAAAGAGCTACAACTCAAAGGGAATTTGTTCGATTTTCCTCAAATTTGGACAGAAGCTAGGCTAACATATAATCAACAAAAACGTGTCGGCGAATTTCTTATTTCCGAAAACATTTTCGTCCAGAGCCATTTCCGTGCGATCATTCCAATTTTTTTTCTCCCTTTTTCAAAAATATTCTGTAACTTTTCACTGCAATTGAATATGGGAAATCGCCGACACGTTTTTTTAGCGCTTCGTGTCCGGAAATCCGAGAACAAATCAAATTAGCAAAATACAATAATCGCTTTGAGTTATAGCGTTTTAAAGCTGATTCAGACGTTCGAATTTAGACGTCGTAAAAAATTCGACAATTCACTTTATTACCAAATGGTTTCCATATTTAGATAGCCAGCTCTATAAGCTTTAATTTGATATCTGGGTTTAGGTATGTTAAGTGTAATCTTAAGACACTAGAGCTGTTATACTGGAGACACCCCCGAAGGTACACTGTAACCTTAAAGAACCATTTACCACACAAATTTTATACCTAGAGTCTTCTTATCTTCTGGTTTGCAACAGGAGGGACCGATAGTTTTGGGGATGTGACTGGCTTTAAATTCAAAAGTCGTACCCGTACTCAATCTCGTACTCGTCGTCCGATCTAAAGTCCCCTATTGTCATTTTAAGAGAAAACGATGATAGGTTTTGAACAACTGTATTAGCAACTGTAAAAACATCTGTATTAGCGCGCGCTAAAATTGAGACTGAATTAATCTCGCGATCATAGTCATTTTGAGAGAAAACGATGAATGTTATCGAGTTTCTAAAAGTAGTAATTTCTCTCGAGTCTGCAATTGCATGGTTGAAAGATAAAAAAACCTGATAAAGAGCAACCACACAAGTCCGGAATGTGACGCTTTGTTTTTTTGAGCAATTTTTGAGTGACATTTTGTTGTTTTTTTAACTTGTCAAATTTGAATTTTTGCCATTTTGGAACTTTAATTAGTACTTTGCTGACGCAATTTGATGACATTAAATGCACTATTTCAGCGCGCGCTACAGTTGGTTTTTCGCTATATAGCGCGGCACTCCTAAAGGTAACCAAAGCCGAGGTTTTGCGTTCTTGCTCGAGGTAAGCTGTTTACTTATTACGCAGAGTTATCATGCAAACACAATTTTATCATTCACTGGAAGAAGTCATGGAAACTACCGGAAAATATGGATTACGAAATCCTTTAGCTTGCGACCGCTGACCAATGTTTTTGTTGAAGTTAATCGCCCCGTCCGGGCCTGGTTTAATTTTGCGTCAAATTTCCCACTATGTAGCACGAGGGAGGAAAGATTGCGTGACAAGCCCTAAGGACGTCTACATTGGACTATGACTATGCGGAGCTAACCCCTCCTCGTCGTATACCCGGGGGCATAAAACATTACAAGCTAAGCAATGGAAAACGACGAATTCTGTACTATTTAGTACTATATTTATATTTAACACAAATTCATGCTTATTATTCAAACAATTCACTTACATTTTTGGGAAAATACATACAAAAAAAAAAACAGTAATCATAACATAGCCTATTGACAATCGTAAGTATTGACACTACACTGTATTTGATGAGTAACATCGCAGCACTTCACTGGCTCTCAGCTATTTCTAGTTTAACAATAGTGAATTGAAAAGTTTTTCTTGTCAGTTTGCGAGAGAGTATTTTCACTTCGGGTAGTTTCAAGTTTGAGTGACTCCTAAAAAGACTCGGGCAATTTCTACAGCTTCTGAAAACACGCGTGATATTAATCCCTAATTTTACTCTGGCCCATGCGATTACATATACAAAACAAAAGAAGATATAGAAGAGAGATACAATGCAGTGCAAAGCAGCATAGCTACACACAAAAATACAATACAAGTGAAACCGCGCCTTTTAAAATGTTACAGTGCGGCTACTGTTACCGGGGTCACCCAGACAAAGTTAACCAATCAGAAAACAGAACGAGAACAATAGATTCCAACATTTTTTAGCGGAGCCCGCGGACCGAAGGCCCGGCGGAGCACCATACTCATAGAACCTATGCCCGTCATTTTTCATGGTTATGGCTAGCGGAATGTTTCGCGGGTGCGCGTGTACCCGGGCTCTGCCGTCGCGCAGGGCTCCGCCGTCGCGCAGGGCTAGCTCGCGGGCGCGTATGACATCGCAAAACATGCGCGTACGACGTCATGTTGAAACCATAGCGAGGCTTTGTTTTTCGCGCGGTTACACGGCCGAATGTCACGTCAGCTGGGAAAACACTTTGATGTTTTGCTGTGTTTACTGAGCGGGTTTAAATTAAAGTCGTTATTTTGCTGCATTTTTTCATGGTTTGCTACTCAAGACAGGGATACTAATTAAGGGATACTCAGAAGCCGCTTTAGTGGAAAAAGAAGAGCTTTCAGGGATAAAATCTTGCTTCGAGGAACTATATACATTTTTAGCAATGCGAGAGATGGGTTCGTTTTACGGATTTCAGCACCAAAGCGGAGATTTAAAGAATTTCCAAGCACAGTAGTCGCCGGAGGGACTTAAAGGTAAAACAAATTACATTTTCCGATGGGAATTTATCTTGATATCAATCTGTGATTGACTTTTTGTTTGTGTTCTCGTTAGGTTTGGAGAATTGCTTTTAAACGTGTAGCTTAAATTCAGTTGTATTAATTTCTTGAATTTCATCGAAGACACGGCTCGACCTCGATGCGCGTTTTGCGTTTTGCTTTTAATCATAAACTAATGGAGATTTGAATAAAATTTTTCGAAAGAAGATTGTGTTGTCCATTTTTATGTGTTTGTTCATTCATTACATAGATTGAAAAGCGATTTTATGTAAACAAAACAAGACTTAGATTTTATACTCGCGTCGCCTTAAGGCCGCCGCACACTAGCCGATTTTTTGTCTTTAGAACGCCGATTTTTTGTCTCGGTTCACCGCACACTAGCCGACAATGCCCGACAAGACGTTTTAAGATCTAGCACTGCCAGATATTTTTTTGTCGGCCGACAAAAAATCTTTACTTGTCGGCTAGTGTGCGGCGGCCTTTATGCAGGGGCATCGCACCCAACGAATCTGTTCCTCACTTTATCTTTTCCCCAGCGGAATTCTTGCTGGCTGGCAAAATAATCTGTACATATTTTTTTAATTACCATTTTTGCGCTGGTTGACTTGAGAAACGAGTCGCAACAACAAACTGTGCTGGCTAACTTGAGCAGATCGAAAAGAGACTGGATCTAAGAAAATCGGAGGACACTTTGGGCCTTAAAAGGGTTCAGCTTCGTAGTAACAAATTTAAGCAGTACTTAGAGATACCCGAACAGGTTAAGTTCGAGACGGCAGTAAATGTACAAACCAATTAAACAAAAAGCTTCAAATAGTTTGCCATTTAAAATGTTGCATTAGTTCCCAAGCCCCTTTTGGTAACTTATTATTATTGTTTTTTTTTTTTTCATTTATGATTTTTTTTAATTGCTGGCTGGGAAACAGACATTTTTTCCAGCTGGCTGGGAATTTCCCTATGTGTTATGCTGGGAAAAAGGAACAGATATATTTTTCCCGGCAACTTAGAAGAACACCTGGAAATGCTTTTATATCATTTATTTTAATTTATTTGAGTAAAATAATACATTTTACCAAAGATTGTTCGTTGGGTGCCCCTGCTTATGCAAATATGTTTGTGTAGTTTTGCAATTTTGATTTCCAAATCAGTTTCTCGGGCATTTTTTGACAAGCAACAAGTGTATTTTATTCGGAAAATAGCCGTATTAATAGTTATTCTATTAGACGGAGAAAAAGTTCTTTTTGTGAACTTTTGTACGGTCTAAATGTACTGTGCAGACGGTCGGTTAATAAGCTTAAGCTTACTGTTTTTGAGAATTGCTAAAATTGAAAAATAGCCCCGTCGTCAATCTTAATTCCGACCTTTCACCTAAGTTAAGTTTCATCTTAGTTAAGCTTGTTCAGAGGGTCTTCAGAGGGCAACGCTGTTAGGCTAAGCCTAACTATATATATATATTACTTAAGCCAATGAAATGTCAAGTACAGAACAATGAAATTTCAACTTGTTCGTTCGCCATGAAAACAGATCAATACAAATTTTGGCTGTACAGCGTTGGATTTTCAATTAACTTCGATTCCATCCCGTTTGAACTTGACTTGCTTTAACAGCGCGATTTGGAAGGTTGATGTCGGCGATTCACATAAAAGAGAAACTCCAAACTGTGTGAAAATATGGAATGCGACGGCAGTACCGTATGCCTACACAAATAAATGTGCTGGTGGTGGATTTAAAATAATTTGTTCGCTCGTAACAGATTCAAGTTTTCGCCACGGCGTCAACGGCGGGGTTGAAAAATAAATACACTTGACGCCAGCGAAAGAACACATTCTTAACTGCATAAGTATCAGTGAAAGCGACGGTCATGGTTTAGGCAAATTAAAAATTAAAGTGACCTACGGATTTGAAAACAACTAACGAAAACACGGCTTGTTCGGCTCCGTGGTTAATTAAGTCTCATGGGCTTTGAGTTTCACGCGTTGGGTTCCGGCAGTCGGATGAAGCTGAAATAAAATTCTTCAACATATATTTCATATATTACAAATATTTTTTCGGCGTATACAACTGTAGACTATATTTTTTTCGGCGTATACAACTGTAGACTTTTAATACTTTTACCAAAATGATTTCTTCAAAACCGTCACGACCGCCTTGGGAGATTAAAGAAACCCATCTACTATCGATCTCAGACGTCCTTGGACAAGGGATTTTTTTCGGCCCGCTTCACGGGCCGTTGGTTTCAGTCTGCGGTTAAAAAAATGTCGTCACGTGATGACATTTTTTGGGCTCTGCGGTTTCAAAAATGTTGATCACGTGACGCCATTCGGTTACTCGCGCCAAAAAGAAAACCGGCAAAGTGATGAAAGATGTTGGGGAGTAAAACCGGCCGAAGCTATCATCCAGGGAAAGCTTTGTCCAATGACATAAGAAGCGGAATAATAGATACGATAGTACAGGTCGGTGGCGACTTTACTACAGGTAAAAACGAAAAACTACGCCGTAAAAAACCTTAAATTGTACAACGGACATGTTGGCGCGAAAATGAATTCACGGCCGTGGGAAGTCGAAATAAAGCATCACGTGATCAACATTTTTGAAACCGCAGAGCCAAAAAAATGTCATCACGTGATGACATTTTTTTAACCGCAGACTGAAACCAACGGCCCGTGAAGCGGGCCGAAAAAAATCCCTTGTCCAAGGACGTCTGAGATCGATAGTAGTGCTCAAACCGCAAAGAAACTGCAACGGAAAAAAATCTGACGACAATTCAATAAAAAGAATTGAAATATATATAAAGGAGCCGCTCTTTTTCAAACGGTTACAAAATAAATGCTACATATATGCTACGCTGACCAGACAGTGTACCTTGTAACATTTGCAAACAGCCGGTGGTTGAGTTGTTATTTTTTCCGAGAATTCAAATCCGCCACGCAATTTGCCCAAACATACGGCTGTCGCGTTCACTGCTTTCATACAGTTTGCGTGAATCAGTTCTCGCTCACCTGCATGACACTTGACATTCATTCATGTATCATGTTAAACAACTCAAATTTTTAAATCGAAAAGTCAACGCTAGCTAAAGCTTTATTCAACATAAGCTTTACGAGTGAACAGGTTGAAATTTCATTGTTCTGTACTCGACATTTCAGGGTTCGTACGGTCATGGAAAAACCTGGAAAGTCATGGAGTTGTATAATTTAATTTCCAGGCCTGGAAAGTCTGCACATGGAATTTAAGTGTGGGCCATGGAAAGTCATGGAAAATTATGTTCATGGTACAAAATCACTAAGGCAGCATATGTTGTGGGAATTATAAGGCAAGATAAAAAATAAAAAAATATCGTTTTGATAAAATTTTGAAAACAACTGTTGAACTCTTGGTCATGAAAAATTTGAAAAGGTCATGGAAAGTCATGGAATTTTAAAATCTGAAAAGAGTACGAACCCTGCATTTTATTGGCTGAAGTTAAAAATGTTGGAATCTGTTGTCCCCGTTCTGCTTTGTGATTGGTTATTTTTGTCTGGGTGACCCCGGTAACAGTAGCCGCACTGTAATATGAGGTTGGGAAAAAGGAGAAACTAAATTAGATAAGGCGAGCAAAATGAGCCTTGCATATCTGCTCCTTCCCTTTCTCTCGAAATCCACTCGTATCCGTACCGGTACCCGTACAGCGCCCACCCGTCTCCCTCCGGTCCACCTGCACGGAGGAATCCTTGTAACTATAAACTACTTTTAGTTACACCTAATTGCAGAAACGCTGTCATAGAAAATACCAAATATAAATTAATTACCTCAGTGAAATTCACAGAGGCATTCTTTCGCATACATGACATTTCAACAGTTATTTCTTCCAAACAACTTTCTATCAAACAAATGAACCAATTTTTATCTCAGAAATAAATATTCTTTGCTTCTTTACAGTTTCTCTTCTTTTATCATCTGCGAATATCATCATCATCATCAATCTTTATTTATTCACGAATATCCTATCATATAGCTTCCTAATAGTCGTGATTAGCATTAACTACATTCAAACTAAAAGTTTTAACTATATTTAGGACTACTAAATTACACGTAAGAATAAAATGCTATAAAAACTTAAATAATCATTGCTTCTTTATAATCTTTCCCATACAAAGAGGTTTTAAAATCGTTCAAGCTGGGCCGCTGTCTGATCTCTAAGGGGATCTTGTTCCACAGAACAGATCCCTGTAGTTACCTGTAAGTTACCTTTGGCGTTATCATTAAGGTAATTAATTCTGATTTGGTATTTTGCATTTTCTGAGACAACGTTTCTGCAATTAGGCGTATACGTGTACATAAAATGTAACAGTGTTGCACTTCTCTGGAAGAAGGACCATTTTCTTGTCGTGATTAAGTCTACCCTCCCAATAGAAACAACTTGACTTCTGAACAAAATCGACTTCGTAGTCTTCTAAAAATGTAGCCATAGTTTTTCTACAGAAGTGGATTAATTTCACCTAGTGGTATTTATATTTTATTTTTACATGTTTGATTCATCAGAAAGACGTATTAGGAACTTCTACTAGAGATATACAAGATGGTATGTGAACCTTAACTATAATAATCCGCTGTATTATTGCTAATCGTATAAATAACAAAATTCACTTTCATGATTGGTATTCCACTCATCTATTTGTAGCGGAGCTCTCGCGGAGCTCCATACTCATAGAACCTATGCCCATTGACCATTGTATTTTATTCGGAAAATAGTCGTACTAGTTATTCTAGACGGAAAAAAGTTGTTTTTGTGAACTTTTTTACGGTCTAAATGTACTGTGCAGACGGTCGCATAATTCTGTTTTTGAGAATTGCTAAAATTGAAAAATAGCCTACTCGTCAACCTTAATTCTTGTGCTTCCGACCATTCAGCTCAGTTAAGCCGTTTATCATCGGCTTTCTGTTCAAATAGCGACGCTGTTAGGCTCAGCCTATCTATATATATTACTTTGAAATTGAGTTGTGGGCACTGGTTAAAGTTAAGAGTTTGATTTGTACTCACTTGGCTCGTCGAGGGGCAAAATGCAAAAGAGCCCGACGGGCTCCGTCTTTGGGTTAAATCGACCCTCTCTTATTAGTTACCAGTGAACTGATGTGTAAACAATAAAACTTAAGGGTTGGACTATTTAAGTCAGAAAACAAGTTTTTGGGACATTGTAATTCATGTTATTGACAGTCTGCCTTTTAAATTGCACAAAACACTAGATCAAGAAAAAAGTTCCTGATGCCACGTGATTGTATTCTTAAAAGTTCCTAAACATAAAATGATTTACGTATGAGATTTAAATGCATCTTTCAGCCGTGAAATTGAATAAATGCAATATTCTCACTAAATTAAAAGCAAATAAAGTTTGTATAGCCTCGTTTTAATGTATAACTTTTGCCTCGATTATTTTAACCGCTTAAACGGAAGCACCCTGGATCCTGAGGTCCGTTCTCTGAATATCATGAGTGAAATTAACCGCATAAACGGTTAGAAGAAGCTCGCGAGACGGACCTCTGGTCACTCGAATATACAACCTCATTTCCATGCGAGGATCCAGTTCAGAATCTGAACTAGGTCGCTGATTGGTTACTCCTACTTGTTTCCAGACTCTACCGGGAGTTAATGATGCAACAGCAACTTCGATTGGCTGGACCAAAACAATTCGCCACGGGCGCGTGAAAAACCGGTTTCCCAAAGTGAAGCCACGCAAACAACAATGGCGGACGTAGATAGAGATTGCGGCTTTTTGCGATCTTTAAGAAACGCTGTGGATTACTCTTTAGTATCCAAATTTTCAAAATATCAGAGAACTAAAGCCAGTTCAGAAAGAAGCGCTGTTGAAATTTATTCAGCGCTAGGATGTCTTGAAAAGAGGTGTTGACAGGCCAGACACGACTTATTAATTCGTGTTATCGTGGAGTGTGACCTTCAGAGTTTTGTTTGAACGAGGAAAATTTTTATCTCTATTTAATTTTTATCTCTAGCACGGTGGCGTGCTTTGGAGCTGCAGGTATTCTCGCTGAACGATTTCGCTGACCACTGGTAGGTGACAGGAAGAGAAATAGGTGTACTGGATTAATTGCGTGCGGATATCAAGGATTCTTTGTTTATTAAATCTATCGCTATTGAAAACGGTTGTATCCAGAAAGTTTACTTCTTTGTCTGAGATTAATTTTTGTCTGCAAGGACAATAAAATCTTCTATCTCCTTTTTCTCAACACTCTACAGTGAAAAAATGTCATCGATGTATCTTTTCCACTGGAGTGGATTTGATTTAATCTGTCTCGACTGCGGAATATTGTCACCAGATTTAATGTAAACAAACAGACACGCGTTGGTCCCCAAGGTTTAAAACCGGTTTGGTAGGATATCCGATCCACAAATCGCATGGAAATGAGGTTGTGTACTCGAGTGCCCAGAGGTTTTTATTTTTTCTCGGCGCGTTGCGCCTCGTAGTCGCGGCTTCGCCGCTCAAACTCGCCGTTTTCACTAAAAAATAAAAACCTCTGGCACCCAGGGTAAAACGGAAGCGATCCAGTGCTTAGATTCTTCTAGACATTGGATATGTCATTACGGACTATATTTGGCGTAGAAATAAGCTTCAATGGTTACTATTGCAATTATTGGTGGGTTCATCGGCTTATTAACCGGACTACCAGTGAATCTATTCTTCAAGTGAAAATAAACACGTCTTTGCGTTTAAACATCACACATATCATATCGTGGACTACTGCCCCAGTGGATCCTGGATAAATCAAGCTGTGTTTACTGAAACATTCCCTTTCGTCGTTTGACATGGTTCAAGGTACAAAGTATTTGCATGCTCTCTCTTGGTTACATACATACATAGTTTATTTGATAAAGCAGGTTAAAAAGATACAGTTGGTAAGATCCGTCCCGATGTGGACCTGCGCTAATTGCAAATAATTAAATAAACTACAAAATAAAGATATAATGGAATAATTAAAAGTGGTGAAAATTTTCGGGCATGCGCACAAAGCAAAATTTTTCGCGTGTAACTCTGGCCCAATTCACGAGATCTCTCTAATTTGGGCACTCTTCTGCGTGAGTTAGTTACGAAAAACACCTTTTATCATAAAATGCGAAGACGTCACAAATGGTAGAAGGAGCGTGGTTCCGTCATGGGTGGTTTCGGGCGTTTGAGGTGTCAATGGGTTAACAAACTCTCCAACTACGGTATTCACCCGCATATTCGGAACTGGATTTGTGACTTTCTATCAGATAGGCACCAACTTGTCAAACTTGCAAGAGATTACTTCTCAAAGTGGAAGTCTGTATCAGCAGGGATACCACAGGGTACCAAACTAGGCCCCTGTCTACCCATTGTATATTATGATAAATGATCTCAATGTTCCTTCCACGGATGGCATTTTGAAATACGTGGACGATACCACCATTCATGAGGTAGTCGAAAAGAACGCAGCCACGCACAAGAGATATTTAATCAAGTAGAGCAGTGTCTAAAGAAAACAGATTTTAACTACATCCAAAGAAATGTAAAGAACTTAGAATCTCTTTCTCTCAAGCACCAAGAATTTTTGACACCCCCAAGGTCAGAGAAACAGTCCTTGCTAAAGAAGGCAAAATTAAAATCATAGGTGTTAACCTTACAGAATAACCTTAAATGGAACTCACATATTTCAGACATCATCAACAAAGCGTTAAAGAGACTATACTTTCTTGTTCCGTTAAAACGAGTCAATGTCCCTGCTGACGAACTTGCTAAATTTTATACCGCTTGCTTTTAATCTGTACTTTTATA
Source organism: Cladopsammia gracilis (assembly GCA_022457155.1). Classification (NCBI taxonomy): domain Eukaryota; kingdom Metazoa; phylum Cnidaria; class Anthozoa; order Scleractinia; family Dendrophylliidae; genus Cladopsammia; species Cladopsammia gracilis. The sequence goes on from JAJGOT010000610.1 coordinate 45,414, forward strand.
TGTATGTCAGGTCTTCATTATAGCCTTCCAGATTATCTGAGCTTTCACTTCAAAGAATACAAAAAATAGCCTTACACATTATATATGGATATGATCTGTCCTAGCCAGACCTACTTAACCTCGCTGGACTGTGTAATCTTGCAAACCGTGGGTCAGAACTCTGTCAGAACCTTTTCCGAAAGACAGTTAGTCATGCACAAGGGTATTTATACAACCTTCTTTTCCATTTAATATAACACACCCGTCTTTACTTTAAGGAACAGGAACCTCATGTATATCCCGTTATGTAAAACTGACAGATACATAAACACCTTTGTAATAAGGGGTGCAGATGCATATAAAAACTACTACAATGGGGCGATCATGATTTGATGTAAATACACTTAAGTCCATTTTCAATATGCATGTTTAGATAGTCAATAGTTAATTCATATGGCTAATTAGTAGTACATATTTCTTAGTTTTTTATTATTGTTATTATAATGTAAACCTCTGTAATTCAGTTTCTAAATGTAAATGAGGAGTTTTAACGATCTATCTATTTCTATTTTGCAGCAGATAAAGACAGTGCAGCTCAAACTGCAAAACCTCTTCAAACAGAGCATGATGTAAAGATAAGGTGTGCCTATGCATTTTTCAATAGCGAAAATTTTATTCCAAAAAATAATTAACAAAATAGCTTATTTAATTACACAATTTTGCTCTACTTCATTTGCAGTGGACGTTGTGTGTCGAAATGGCCGACAACATTTCCTCTACGTCGAGTATCTTCTCTCACTGATCTTCGAAAGTTTACAGAACAAAGGAACTCCAGCCCAAAAGTTAGCAAAAGCGAAGGGAATATCTCCGACTCTGAGTTTGTTATCTCGTATGATGTCTTGCAAAGTGAAGCCCCCGAGCCATTGATGAAAAGCTTAACTGGTGATCAGGCTCTCGTGTGGGACAAAAACGAGGCGATGCAAGCGGTACGGCTTAAACTTATAATTATTCAAAGGACAATTAGTATATAAGGAGTCAGTCAAACTACGTTTTTCTGAAGTTACCACCCCACAGGACTCATTGCATTCGCCCTGTGGGGTGGTAACTCGGGCGTTTGGCGGCTTATTTTGGGCCTTCAGAAAACGTGAATTTGACTGACTCCTTATATACTACTCCGGGGCATTTATATTTTTAAGCTGTTACAGGGCCTAACCGGCGGCGTTATTACCAATTGGAGAAAGCCCCTTCCGTAGGTATATACACACATTGTGACAATGGGGAGAGGAAGAAAGTGTGTTAAGACTCAATCACTTAAACGAATAAAATTCAACAATTCAAGGCACGGAAGTCTTCTTTGTTTTGGATGTTCACATCTAAAATTTGAAGACTGTAAACACTTTCAACAAACTCTAGATGAAATATCTCCTGCCCCGCTACCCCCTCCATCTATTGTACCGCAATATATAATCGAAGCCGCGCAAAGACTGACCCCACAACAACTTGTGGCACAGTGCTTGTGAATGCTGATCCGGTATGAGATCACCTAAACAGGGGTTATCACCAATTGGAGAAATCATACCTCCTGTATATACCCACCCACATGGCGAACGTGAAAGCTTTCAAGGCCTTCCTTAAATCACTCATCATTCAAAGGAGCGAAGAATGGGTCAAAGCCAGACAAAATACAATCGGAGCCTCGGAGATCTCTGCCTTGACAGGGTCTTCGCCATTTGAGAGTCAGTCAAGTCTAATTCGCAAAAAAGTAAACCCCATCGACATGAGCAAAAATGTGGCCTGCGCTTGGGGCACATTGTTTGAGTTTCTAGTCCGTGAATACTTTGAGAAGAAACATTCTGTCAAAGTTTTCGGATATAAGGGCTCTATAAATCTTGCAAAGGATCACCTTCTTTTTGGAAAGGTTTCTTTCAGCCCAGACGGATATTTCTCACACAAAGACGAGACAATTGTCTTGTTAGAGTTTAAGTGCCCTTACACCAGAAAGATCGCATGCAAAAAAATTCCTAAACAGTATCGCGATCAAATACAAACCGGCCTTGCTCTCAGCGGAGAGAGAGTTAACAAAGGCTTGTTTGTAGATGCCTATTTCAGAATGTGTTCTTTGAAGCAGCTTGGCCTTAGCCTTGAACATAATTCCTTTCCAAACAAAGGGGTTGTACACAAAACGAAAAAACCATCACCACGTGCATGTGGTATTTATCTTCTATCTTCCAAACAAAAATTATTTCCGGGTCAGACAAAATTACTTGACCTCGGCGCAACAAAATCAACAGCTATGTTTGAAAAATTTATGAAAGGAATTTCATCTGGAGAGTTCGTGTGTAGCGGTGATTGGTTTTATATGAGCTATGATCAGGATCAGAAACGAAGCACTTTAGGTTTTTTGAAGGAAATAAACAGAATGACATTCAGTGAAGCTTGGCCCCCAAACTATTATAAGACAGTTGCCTTCTTTTCATGGAAGCTTCTTGATATATCAACAATTTGGGAAACAAAACAACTAAATTTCTTAGAAAATATTCACGAATCGATCAACCGGTTTCATGAAAATTTATCAAAACAAAAACACCTTGACAAAACCATACCTGGTGAAACTTTTGAAGACAACATCGGCGATGACAGTGCCATGTTGGAAGCCTTTCTTATTGAGAAAGCGGAAGTGCTTTCTCCAGATCTTTGAAAGCATTGTTCCATAAATGTGCGTTTTTAATTATCATATTGTTTGACATCTGTTGTCTCATGTAATTCACAAGCGCTCGTTGCGGGGCTTCAAGCGGCGTTGTAATGTCCAGGATTTTGTAGATCACAAACGTATAAGAGATTCTCGGAAGCCGAGCTTCTATAAGTTTGAAGATACGTTTCGTGTTATTAATTTGGTCTAGAGTCAATTCCATAGGCAGGAATTCTAGCCTCTTGCTTATCCGTTTCAAAGCATACCCAAACGCATAACAGCGTGCCGACTGCCTTTGCCTTGGCTTGTAAAAAATGTTTTGATCCGTATATGCCGGAGCATAATCCTCTAGCACTTCCACACGACCGCATTTTTTGCAATAAAGTTCACAAGAATCGCTTGATCGCAAAAATGAGCCACCGCAAGAATAACAAGACAGAAATCTTCGATCCCAACGTTCACGCTGCAAGTCGTTATAATGTTCTTGTAGATATTGTTTCCCCATCTCTGCCAACCCCATATCTTCGTAGATATGACAAAGTTTTTCCGGCAGGCGCAAGCGATGTATTTCTTTTCTGTAATCGCAGCCGTATAGCGAGCGAAGGATGGCAAATTTGTGATCTTTGTCAAGTTCATTGAGCCGTGCGGTGAAGTCAGTCATGCTTAAACATTATAATTGTTTTTTCAATTTGGTGATCTCGTGACTTCCGGTATCATTATGTAAAGGCCGCATTTAGAAAAATACAACTTTTCGGCCATATTTGCGCATGCGTAGTTCTTTATGAGTTACCACATGTGAAAGCACGGCAATTGGCTCGAATATAAAAGACCTTTTCGCACCATATATTATATTAAGTCTGTAATTCGGTATAGCTCAGGGAGGTGTGGCTGGCCCCCACTGAATCTTGCTTACGGCTAATGCGATGTCAGACCAGGGGTAGTGGGGTTGCTGCGTCAGTTAGTGACCCCCTGGTGAACCAGCCCCGGCCCAACTGATACAGGGGGGTGCTCGAACAGAGATCTCCTAGGAGAACTCAACCTCGCTCCCAGAGGCTAAATGGGAAATGACAACTCCTTTGTCAGGAGTTAAGTCCTAGCCTAGGCTAGGCAAAACGAAACAGCCGCCAGAGCACCCCCTGACTAGGGTTTTGTCCCTTTTCGTTATGTATCACGCAATGTCACGCGTGACAGTCACGCACAATGTCACGTCATGTGTCACGCTTTGTCACACAATTGCGTTCTTTTGTTAGATAAAGCGAGAAACCCGAGTTTAATCTTTCAAATCCGACTTGGACCCGGCAGCAAGACGATTGAGTTTTTTTTGAAATTCTTCTTTGACTTCTTTGCGAAGCTCACCTCTGAGTTTTTCAAGATCTGGAGTTTGAGTTTGCTTGTTTACTTTGTTGGCGGCCTTTGCTTCACCAGAGCGTATTTCGTTCTTAAGTTCATAATAGCTCTCAACTTCACGGAGGATTATTTTGAACTCTGAATCACTGATTCTCTTGTCAGTTAGAGCTTTTGAAACCAGCTCAAAGACAGAGTTTCGTTTTGCAAGGGCGAGTGTGTATATTTTTTCGTGTTTCCTGATCTTTTTCTCGAACCGCCTGCTAAATAAAGTGATGCCGGCCGCCGAAAAACCTGTCATAGCTGCCACGCCGGCAATGACAGGGCTGGCTATGAGCCCGGCTCCGGTCAAGGCTGTGACGATTGTGGCTGAAGACAAGCCTGTAGAAATGAAACCAAAACTTACTGCGGTTCCGTGAACAATGGTGTGTGCTCGCTTGTATTTCTTAGCAACTTGCCTGTAATGATTAGCCTCCGACTCAAGCTCCTTTTGCAAGTCAGAAATTTTCTTGAGTCTGAAGTCTTCACCGCTGGATAAGTCTGGGTAAAGCGATGGAGTTTCGCTGTATTCAGGAGCCGATGGTAACACAGCCGAGCTCATCGTTTGTATATATATATTTTTTAATTGATCTCAAGTTCAAATTCAAGCGGCATGTTATTGAAGTCAAAAAGGTCATTGTGTTCATCCCTCACAGACAGTGTTATGCTGTTTACATAATCACCAGACGAGACGTCACGCAAGATGTTCTGCTGTGCCGTTTCATAGAAAACTCTCTCATAGGCCTTTCCACGAAGAGCAAATTTAGCCAAAACTGTAGAAGGCTTACCATTGAGTAGGTTTTTTTCTTTATCGACCAGATCACAGTGGATAAAGTAAGTGCTTGGTGATGTTAATCCTTTGACGAATGTTATAAAGAGCAATTTAGGACTTATACCAAGCAATTCAGACAGATCGCGGTCAAGCTTCACCCCCTCAGAATAAAGTTTGGAAATTATCATCTGACCAACTGGAGTATTTGTTTCGGTTTTTAATTTAAAGTTACCTTCGAAGGCTTCTTCAAATTCTTTTGCCAATCTATCAATAGTGTAATGCCCTTCAAGTATTCTTCTGGTAGTCTTGTGCTCATTAGGGTTAGTAGTTAATGTAATCTCACCTCTTTGTTTTAGATTAAACCACGAATTATAAATCGTGGCGGATAAGAGCCGGATGTAGCTCGGTTTCTGAAGAGGGTGATCGAAGTAGATGGTGTGAGGGTTCGAAGGTGCGATGATTGTTAACACAACCATGATTGTATATATATATATATATATATATATATATATATATATATATATAGTGTTGTGACAGGTCTCTCAAACAATGCTGTATGCCTTGTCGAAGACAGAGGATCACTCTAGTAAAGTGCGATCTTGTAGCTTGAAAAGGTTAATGTAGAATGCGTTGTAATTATCAAGCTTCCAACTCCATGTCTTGACTTGATTTTGCTTTATGGACCCTACGTTTCGGCCATCACGGCCTTCTTCAGGGGAGTTACAAGTGTGTTAAGGCTTGCGTAAACCGTTGGCTATTCAAAACTATAACGTGACCTGTATGGCGTCTATGATTGGTAGATAAACTAACAAAGTTATGCGCGCGCTAGAAAGTGCGAGCACTAATGTGGGTTAAATAGCGTGCACTGAAACGCGCGCGTCTTAATGTGGCGTAGTAGGAGAAAAATATAATAGTGTAAAATATAGATAGATTACCAATCATAGTAACTATGAAATGTATACCTAATATAAAAAGTATAAGTGTATCATAATGCGGCACCTAAATGCAGTATGGCTCCGAGAGAAGGAAAGGATAATGAGTGAGTTCAGTCAAAAATAATAAGCTTGTGTAGACAGCAAATAAATTCAATGAAATGAAGGTGTAAATGAAATAAAATGAAATGAAATGAAACCAGAAACTAGATCAAGTTATTGATTACTGGTTTCAGTCTGTTAATCCAGTAACTTTCTCTCTTTCTCTTTCTTTCTGAAACCAGTAATCAATAACTTGATCTAGTTTCTGGTTTCATTTCATTTCATTTTATTTCATTTACACCTTCATTTCATTGAATTTATTTGCTGTCTACACAAGCTTATTATTTTTGACTGAACTCACTCATTATCCTTTCCTTCTCTCGGAGCCATACTGCATTTAGGTGCCGCATTATGATACACTTATACTTTTTATATTAGGTATACATTTCATAGTTACTATGATTGGTAATCTATCTATATTTTACACTATTATATTTTTCTCCTACTACGCCACATTAAGACGCGCGCGTTTCAGTGCACGCTATTTAACCCACATTAGTGCTCGCACTTTCTAGCGCGCGCATAACTTTGTTAGTTTATCTACCAATCATAGACGCCATACAGGTCACGTTATAGTTTTGAATAGCCAACGGTTTACGCAAGCCTTAACACACTTGTAACTCCCCTGAAGAAGGCCGTGATGGCCGAAACGTAGGGTCAATAAAGCAAAATCAAGTCAAGACATGGAGTTGGAAGCTTGATAATTACAACGCATTCTATATATATATATATATATATATATATATATATATATATATATATATATATATATATATTTAAATTATATTTATATAATCATGTTTGGCAGACGCCCTGGTGGTTTTAATCCTGGTTCAAATCTCGGTCTAGACATTGGCGGTCACGATTACGGGCCCCCACCCCCGTTTTTTCCTCGTCCCCAAAACCCCCTCTATCAACACCCTAGAACAACACAACCCACAGTAAATCCGCAACTGGCTTGGATGAGTTCTCCGGAGGCTGAAAAACTCTCTACAGCCGCCAAAGCGAAGGCAATCTCAGACTTCAAAAGGCGTTTCCCGCACGCTGATATGTCAAGATTTACAACAGAAGTTTCTTTCGACGAAAAGCACAAAGCCTCAGCAGTAGTGCTTTTCCCAGAGGGGCAAGGCTCCTGGGCTATGCCCTCAGACATACCACACAAGAATTGGACACAAGCCCTGAAAGACGCGCTTGGTTTAGAGTATATTGGCGGTTTCCCCTATCAGTTGACGTTAAACCGAAACACACAAAAACCAATCCCGGCTGTTGATTTCGCCACCTCAATCGATAAAGACATGATGATTGGCTCTGTCTTGAACGATGAAGCGCAAAAGATCTATGTCACGCCAACTGATTATTTCACAACGAAATACAGAAACATTTTCAGAGACACACAAATTTCGTTCACAACCGCGAAATATGGGAGAAAGTGGCTCGGCGGTCCGCATATGAGTTTCTGGCCACAACAAATGAACTTCGCCCTGTGGTGTGCAACAACTGGCTGCGGGATCTCGCGTGACCTTCTGTTTGATAAGAACTCGACTCTCTCCCTAACCCCGCAGCTCCGATCATTTTACAGGTTTCACGTCTATTTCACAACAAGACGAATACTCTACAAGCTGGGTGGGGAACAGAGCGTGAGTGCTTTGCCAGACGACCCCACATTCAACCAGAAAGACAACAAGTTCAACATCGACGCATACAAGAGGATTTGCCAAGAGTTCGGTGTAGACCCCAATTCTGACTTCCGTTTCACATACGGCAAAAATCACGGGCTTGGCAATGTGTACATTTGGGTCGCATATGATGGGCCCAGTTCTACTGTTTACAACTATCCTGATCCCGATCTAGCTCTATTTGATGACGAGCGCGTCACAGACAGAAAAGACCCAAACTATCGCGCAAACGGCATATACTTCGTTCGTAACGACCAAGGTGCGGGTAGTCAGTTTGAACACTTTGTATACCGAATTACGCACAAGGGCTAACACAGCCAGGGCTCGCGCGTATGAATCAGTCAATCGAGGCCTTTGTGTACTGCATTCTGGGTGCACAAGCCAAAACCCGCAGCAGCATCATTGGAAGAGGAGGCCGGGCGTTCGAAACGCAGAGAGTATTCCTCACCCATCTAGAGGAGGCCATAATACTGAACGACATCGCAACAAGCGTACAGCGATATCAACTTGCCATCCAAGCAACGAAAGTGCGCTTAGACTTTGCGACAGCGCCCGGAAGCTGGCTCATGCCATCACGCATGATTATCAACACAGAGAGCGTGGTTGGGTACAACAACAATCTCAAGGAGGCAACGCAAGGTATGAAGCTGGGTGTGAACAACGATGTTAACCTGGGCACAAAAAAAGCCTCCCTTCACCCCATGGATGGGGGACCAACAAAAATAAATCCACCAAACAGTCATCCATCAAACCCGATACATAAACAGGCCACACAGGCACAGGGCATCGCAAAGGCCACACCACAGCCCACACCACAACCCACTCCACAGCCCACACCACAGCCCACACCACAACCCACACCACAGCCCGACTCACATCATGTAAACAAGGCACTCATTGGTGCTGGTGCGATTGCTTTAGCAGGCGTTATCGTGTGGTTTGGATAAAGTGTTCAAGACTTCGCACGCCTGGTGACCCTTTCAACAAGGAAGGCCACCACGGCAAGGATGAGCAGCCAGGCGTGTTCACCCAGAAAGGAGATGACCGACCCAGCAGCTTTGAAGATAAAACTCACAATTGACGCAATCAAGCCAGGTAGGGCGTTGGCTGCCTTTTTGCCAAGCTCTTTAAGCCCATTTCCAATAGCCTTGGTGGCCTTTGCCAGGCCATTCAAGGTGGCGAGTACCACAGCGCTGATGGTGATGCCAGCTGCCAGAACAATCGCTTGCAGGGTCCATCCGTATTTCTTGAAGATTTCTCTAACCCGCTCTCTCAAAGACATTCCCCTTTCACGCACCTCAATTTCTGTGTTGACCCTTGCTAGCTCTTCTTCACGTTCAGCAACCCGGGCTTCCGCGGCTTCTCTTTCAGAGGGAGAAGTGTTCTCATCCTCTATGACGCGCTTGTCTTCAGCGTTCTGCCGTTCAAGCTCTTATTTGTTCTGTTTCAGTTCGTCCAGTGGTTTCACAGCGTCCTGTTTTCCTCTAAGCTCCTCTCGGCGTCTGTCTAATCCCCTACTGTCAAGTTTTAGTTTGTCGATTTGTTTTTTTAGTTTGTCTGCTTGTTGGGCAGTTTTTTGCGCATTGTCCAGTTGTTTTCGTTTAGCTTGATGCTCAGCTTCAACAGCTCTCTTTTCATTTTTTAGTCTTTGTATTTCATCCGTATCCAGTGGGCCATGTGCATCTTCCTTCTCTTGAATCTGGTCATCAATATCTTTGATTCTATTTCTGAGGGCATCCGTGTCGCGGCGAAGTTTTTGTGCATCCGCATCCCTTTGTTCCATTTGTTGTAATTCATTTTGTTTTGCTTCCAGTTCTTTTTGAGTTGCTTCAAATGCAGCATTTGTCTCATTTAACTTTTCAGTCACAGACTTTCCGAGAGCAGCTTTGATCTCTTTGGGAAGAGAAGCGTTGAGAGTCTTTTCGGAAGCCCCACGTCTTCTTGTGTAAAGAGGATACCATTTGTCTCTGGTATGATATTTTACCTCGATGATGGCCCCACCTGATTTTGGTTTCGCCTCGTACCGAAAATTAAGTTGATTTCTGTCTGCGTTGGTAAACTCGTTCTTAACCTCGTCAAAGACCATATCATTCATTGTTAACAATAGCCGGCCTTGAGTATCCCCTGTAATGAAAGAGGTTTCTTCAGTGCGGGAGCCTTGTTGTTCTGGGGGCAACCTTGTTCTTGGGATCATAGGCACTTGTTCACCAGATGGTGTGGAAGCAGCCCCTGGTTTAAAAGGTTGCGTGGCGTCTTGGTCATGGGCCCATCGACTGGATTCTTGTTCTTCTTCTTCTGTCATTGGTTGATTCAACCACTCTTCAAGCTCAGCATCCTCGTTATCCCCTGTGTCTGGGATGAGAGGGTCTGTGTCAGTTGCCTCGTCAGGTATATATCCGCCTTCTGCCATGATATATAAATATAAGTTTAAAAAACACAAATATATATATACCATGGCTGTGCAACCGAATCTACTTCCATCTCACAGTGAAAAGACAGTGGGCGCCATGAAGGCAGAGCGAACCGTTAAGCGCATCACATTCAACCCTTCTGAGGCCAATCCTGGCGAGACACTGTACGTCTCGGTGCCCAAGCTGGGCGAGCATGATGTCCTTGTGTCCGGCTCGCTTGCACTTGTGTTTAACATCAACCTAGCCGGGGGCCACGCTAACAACTTTCTCGTGCAAAATGTTTCTAGGGCCCTGGTGGACAGGCTCGTTGTAAAGTTTGGCGCCACCACCGTCGAGGACACAGTTCGGTACGACATCTATAAGATATTCGAAGACCTTTTCAAATCAACCGATGAGCGGGACAACATGCTTATGGAGGGCATCCAGAGTGTGGATTTGTGTAAGATTCGATCTGCTGCTGGCGACAAGAAGACTTCCGGCGTGGATGCAGAGAACAAACTGGAGACAATATACAAGAATAAGTATCGCATCAAACTGGATCACCAAATCTTAACTGATCACGGAATCATGTACCCTCATGCCCTATACAGTGATCTGGTCTTCGAACTAACCCTAGCCCCCGCAAGCCAAGTTGTCCGAGGGTCAGACACAAGCAAGCTCGTGTACAAGTTGGAAAACATCCAGCTGGAGTACGAGACGATCAGAAGTAAGGAGCTGGCTGATGAAGCAACAAGCACTTATACTAGCGGTAAGGGGTTCGCCTATGACTTCGTAATGCGAGATAGGGTGCATCCCTTCTCAAAAAGCGGGGACACTCGGATGAATCTTCGGGTAAACCCACAGCGCAGGTCTCTCAAGAGCATCCTCTTGCTGTTCATCAACCCCTATACTGCGGGTGCAAGGGACTCTGAGAACTATTTCAATCCCGACATCACCAAAGTGAAGGTAACCGTAAATGGGGTTCCAAACAGGGTCTACAACGAGGGTATCGCCGGCACTGACATGTGGAGTGAAATCTCCCGACACTTTCACACGCGCGGCAGGCCCAACATGAACCTGACCAAATATTTGACAGGCAACAAGTTTGGTCTCTGGATTGACCTGCGGTCCATGGCTGACCCAGCTCTGCACGGCAACGGCCAACGGCTCGTCAACACACAGGATGGTGTGCAACTCGAGATGGAACGAAACGGCACAGGCTCGGGAAATGCAAACTGCCACATCTTCACCATCTCAGACTCACAGATGAACATCATGAGCAGACAGCTGGACTCTGTACAGTACTAAGACACACGCATATATATACCATGGCCACAAAACAAGCAACAGGTAACATCAACTTCTATGATAAGCCGGCTCCCCTGCCATCTACCAGGCCATTGTCATACAATGAAATACAAAGACTTCTGGCAAAAGCACCATCCCCACCAACACATGAACCAATTGTTTGCGCTGGCTATGGACCCAAGAAAGTTGCCATTCAATGCACTAATCGTGGGCCCCACCAGGCCATTGTCATACAATGAAATACAAAGCTCTCCCACCCATACATGAACCAGTTGTTTGCAAACCAACTAATATAGGCGTTGGCTATGGACCCAAGAAAGCTGCCATTCAATGCACTAATCGTGGGTCCCACTAACTCTGGCAAGACACAGTATCTTCTAAACCAACTGCGAGGCCCCTTTAGGGGTTGTTTTGATTACATCGTTTTATTCTGCCCCACATTTGTCAAGAACAAGACATACAATGGCTTCGTGGACCGCGATCCGCACATCTTCGTGATTATCTGCCAACAACATGAAATCGAAGACTGGTTGAAGCTGGCGAGCTTCTTTTTCACATGTACCAACACTTTATTTATTCTCGATGACTGCGCCGCCTCAAAAGATGTCAAAGGCCGCACGAGCCAGCTGGTCAATCTGGGGTTCAGCGCAAGGCATGACGGCATATCCGTGTGGGTCTTGACACAGCAGATAACCAGCATAGCTAAGCCATATCGTGATAACATTGCAGCGATCGTGCTCTTTTACACACCCTCCAGCAAGACAACTAAGGCCATCTTCGAAGACTATGCAGGCGAGCTCTCCCATGAGGAGTACAAAGAGCTTATCGCAAGACTCAAAACCCGCAAGTTCTCCCACCTGGTTTTCTCTTTGAGACACCCGTATGGAATTGAGTACAAGGTTTAAACACAAATATATACCATGGATGCGCCAACCAGCCTACACAAGCTCACGGTGCTTTCACAGCTTTTGGATGAATTGCACAAACACACACTTGATGCGCAAAACAAAATTATCAAAGCCGCTAGTGAGGCAGATATGCGCCTTATGCTTCTCAACAGATATCCCTTGCGATTGAATTCTATGCCAGACACCATGGCGGGGCTTATACGCGAGATTGAAACTCTTTTACCGTCCATCAAGAGAATTATCGAAAATTAAAAAACACACATATATACCCCTGATGATGGCACAAGCAGCTGAAGACCAGGTCGACTTGAGCGAAGTAATGCAGATGCTGGGGGCCACCCCTGATACCGCACCTCCCACAGGACTCGTGTGTGACGATGGCATTCCTGCCAAACGTGAGAAGCTGGCAATCCTTGTTTCAGCCAGCAAGGCCAAAGAATCTATCGGCGTTCAGCTTACACACGATCATGTCAAGCGCCTTTCAGACAAGGACGTTGACAAGTACTTCAAAAGGTACCAGGCCTATGTCGGCAACAAGACAACAGAATCCCTAGTTGATTCAGCCATAATGCTCTTGTCCAAAGGAGTTGGCATGGTGGTCGACCTTGATGATGTCAAGGAATTACAGAAAGAAATCAAAAATGATTACATCATCTACCAGGAGCTGTCAAATCTTGCTGGAGGTCTTGCCCTGAGATGCGGACGATGGCTGGCGCTTGCCAATGCTGCTCTCATCACAACAAAACACGTCAAGTTTGAACGAGAGCCTGATCACAAGCCTGACTTAATAGAATTGGAACCACAACCAACACATCCAAGCAGAGACAGTGACGGTTATCCACTTGAGGGCTTTGATAAAGTTGGGCTGGGACCTTGAAGGAACCTGGCTGGAACCTGGGCGGAACCTGGGCGGAACCTGGGCGGAACCTTGTCAGCACACTTGTCGAATTTTCAAAGCATATATATATACCCACTATGGCCACACCACTCGAGGCGATCCCTGAAGAAACTCAAACTCCAATGCCAACTCCAACACCTGCACACGTTACCTCTGAGGCCCCGAAAACAAAACCTGCAACAGAAAAGAACCCCAAAAGGCTAGCAGAGCGCAACCGCCTGGCCCGTGAAGCAAAGAAAAAGGCCGAAGCACAAAAGTCCGCAGCCTCTACAAGTGACACCAGTACTGCAAACCAACCCTCAACAAGTGACATAACAACTGACACCAACAGCAACTCAATCTTTTATATTCTAGGGGTTGGAGGGTTGATTGTCTCTGTTATGGGTTTGTATTACCAACGCGAAGCCATAATGCAAAAGCTTGGCAGCAAACCAAATACACCACTGTCATATTCTCGTTCTAAGAGCACGATGGATTCGGATGAACACCGCTCTAGTCCAACAACATCCAAGTTTTTATTCCAACATGGCTCCCGAGACTCTGCTACCAAATGCGCATGTCTCAACTATATACTAATACGAAATACCGCTGATCATTACAACTTTCCCCTAACAAAAAGAAAAAGAAATAAAAACAGAAAAGTACACGGTGAATACCAAAAGGGTAACACTGTGTAAAATAACAAAGACAAAAAACTTAATGAAAAGTTCATGCTTCCTCTAAATTAAACTTGTAAGAGATGTAGGCTTCACAGTTTCTGTCAATGTCCCTAATGTTTCATTAAATTTCAACATGAGAAAAGTATTAATTGTCACATAACATAATCCTTGAAACGTAGAGGCCTTCGCACAGTCCTTCCACTTGCTGTCCTGCGAGGCTCTGAGATTTCCTCCTCCGATGAATGAATTTCCTCTTGCTCTTGAGTTGCGGTGGGCTCTTCAACAAATGGGATTGCTTGATCAGCTGCTTCCTTGGAAAGTGAACTTCCATTTGTTCTCACCGTTGGAGACTCGTGATGAGGTGAGATGTCTGTTGCTGATGGATCGCTTTCCGGTGATTTCATTAATACTCTTCTATTTCTGCGGTATTCTCCACCTTCATCAGTTCGAATCCTATAAGATCTTGGTGTTCCTGCATGTTCTGTTACAACGCCTGGTTTCCAATGGTTTCCCATTTGTACTCTGATCCGGTCACCTTTCTCTAACATGAGGAGGTGTTTGGCATGCTGATCAAAATAGTGTTTCTGTTTTTCTTGTTTGAGCCTCAGTTTCTCCTGAACTTTGTGTGGATCAAGGACTTTAGGCTGCAATTGTGCATCGGTAGTGGGAATGATCGACCTTAGTCGTCGGCTCATGAGCAGTTGCGCGGGTGAACCAACATCATCAATCGGTGTGTTCCTGTATTCAAGTAATCCCAGATAAGGATCCCTGCGATCTTGCTTTGCTTTGGTTAGTATATTTTTCACTGTCTGAACTTCTTTCTCAACAAGACCATTTGCCTGGGGGTACCGTGGACTGACAGTAGTGTGTTTGAATTCCCACTGTTTAGCAAACAGTGAAAAGTCCTCAGGGTCCTCAGGGACCATTGTCACTGATTACTTCAGATGGTATTCCATGTCTGGCAAACATGGATTTGGTGTAGGTGATGACTGTGGTACTTTTGGTGTTTGGTAGTTTGGCTACTTCAAAATATCTTGAGTGATAGTCAACAATGATCAGGTACTCAGATTTGTCCCATGTGAACACGTCTGTGGCAACCATTTCCCAGGGCTTGCTTGGTATGCGAGAAGGGATCATTGGTTCTTTCGTGTTTTGCCGCTGATGCTCTAAACAAATGGGGCATCTTGATATCATGTCGCTGATTTGAGAATTCATTCCTGGCCAGTACAGTACATCTCTTGCTCGTCGTTTGGATTTTTCAATCCCCATGTGGCCTTGATGTATCCTTTGTAGCATCTCTTTTCTCATAGTGGACGGGACTAATATTTTGTCATTCTTGAGAATAACACCTTCGACTTCAGAAAGCTCATCTCTTACATTCCAGCAGACTTGAGTATTTGCTGGTACTTGAGATTTTGTTTCTGGCCATCCAGCCTTGATCGTTTCTTTTAGTTCTTTCAATGATGGGTCATCCGCTGTGGCCTCTTTGATTTCTTCTAATTTGGACTTCGAGACTGGTAGGTTAGAAGTTATCAAATGGACATGTAATGCAATTTCTTCTTCCAAACTGCCATATGCTGTTTCAGGAAGTGGTGCTCTGGAGAGCATGTCAGGGAGCACTAACTCCTTTCCTGGTTTGTATTCCAACGTGTAATCATATTTCTGCATTCTGAGTAGAATTCTTTGTAGTCTTTGTGGCGCTGATGCCAGTGCTTTTTTAACAATGGCCTCAAGTGGCTTGTGATCTGACTCAATAGTAACTCTCTTTCCATAGGTGTATTGGTTGAAACGTTCTAAGCTGAATTGAACAGCCAAGAGTTCCTTCTCTATCTGAGCATATCTTGATTCTGCATCAGTGAGGGTTCTTGAAGCATAGGCAACAGGACGTCCGTCTTGTAGCAGCACCCCTCCAAGGCCGGTTGGGGAGGCATCACAGCTGATAGTAACAGGCTTCTGTACATCAAAGAATCTCAGGACTGGCCCCCCATCTTTGGTTAGGATGCCCTTGATTTCTTGAAGTGCTTTATCTTGTTCATGTGACCACTGAAATTCAATGTCCTTTCGTAGCAGAACTCTGATAGGTTCAGTTACGGTTGCCAGATTCGGGATGAACTTGCCCAGGTAATTAACTGTTCCAAGGAGTCTTTCTACTCCCTTCTTATCAGTTGGTGCAGGCATGTCATTGATGGCACGTATCTTCTCATCATCAGGTTTGATTCCTTCTTGTGTGAGTTTGTGACCGATGTAGGTGACTTCTTTGACTTTGAAGACACACTTCTCTTTGTTTAGTGTAAGGTTAATCTTCTCACATCGTTCAAGGACTGCTTGTAGACGATGGTCATGTTTTACTTCTGTTTCTGCATGCACTATGATGTCATCGATGTCGGTTTCAACGCCTTCCAGGTCGCCAAAGTGTTGACTCATCCGCTTTTGGAAGACTTCTTGAGCAGATTTGATTCCGAATGGAGTGACCTGATAGCAGTACCGCCCAAACGGTGTATTGAAGGTGGTTAGAAGTTGACTTTCTTCATCAAGAGGTATCTGCCAGTATCCTCGGTTTGCATCTAGCTTGGTGAACCATTTTGCATTTGCCATGCGTGTAGTGATATCTTCGATGGTGGGTAGCTGAAAATGTTCCCGCTTTATTGCTTTATTGAGATGCCTTGGATCTAAACAGATCCGCAGACTACCATTAGGTTTTTCAACAACGGCCATAGAGTTGACCCAATCTGTGGGTTCTTCTACCTTGCGAATAACTCCTCTCTTTTCCATGTCATCTAATTCTTCTTTCACTCTGTCGCGAAGGGCTGCTGGGATGGTTCTTGACGGGCTTACGACAGGCGTCACAGAAGGGTCTACTTCAATATGGTAAGGTTTCTCCATACGTCCCAATCCAGTGAATACTTGTGTATAATTCTGCAGTACTTCTTCTCTCAGTTCTTCAGATGACTTCGCAGTTTCCTCACCTTGGTTTGGTTTTGTTTGCTTTTCTTCTGTCTTAGCCATCATGACTACTTTGATTAAACCCAGATCTTGTGATGAGGTGAGTCCCAATAATCCTGGTTGATTTGTTTCCACTACATGGAAAGTCAGCTCATGTTCTAAATCTGTCTTGGATTTCACTGGCAGTTTAGCTGTGCCAAGTACTTTAAGCTTGTCTTCTGAGTAGCTGACTAAATTATGGTTGCAGGCATTTAACTGTGGATTGCTTCCAACTATTTCCTTTAGATCTTTCAATGGCATGATGTTGACTTGAGATCCGGTGTCTATCTTGAGTCTTGAGATGTGCCCTTTCACTGGCAACATGACATAGCACTCTTCATTCTGGATCTGAACTTCCGTAGTGACAGCTCCTACAAATAGGGTTGAGTCAAGATCGTGTTCTTCTTTTTGTTGCTCTTCGCCCAGTTGGTGGACTTTTTTTCGTGATCTGCACACACTCTGGAAGTGATTTCGTTTATGACAATTGTTACACGTTTTTGCCATATGCAGGACACTCCCTTGAGCCATGTCTGGTTCCACAGTTCCAGCAATTGAACATCTTGCTCGGAGGTCTTTTTTCTTCATCGTCTGTTTTCTTGTGGGTTGACTTGTTCTTCCCCCTTCCAATTCCAATTCCATGAACTGATGAGTCACTGTCCAGTTCTTTCATTTGCATTTCCGTTGCTTCTGCAGATCGTACCACATCTAATGCTTTCTCTAGTGTAAGGTCTGGCACCCTGAGTAATCGTTCCCTTGTTTTTGGGTTGTTTACACCAAGTACAATTCGATCCTTGATGAGAGAGTTCTTCAATGTTCCAAATTCACATGTTTCACAAAGCTTTCTTAAAATCGTTACGTACTGATCGATACTTTCGCCGCTTTCTTGGGCTCTTGAGAAGAATTTGTATCTTTCGTAGCTTACATTTTTCTTCGGTTCACAGTGTTCTTCAAATTTCAACAGTACCTTTTCGATTTTCTTGTCATCACCTTCTTCATCCCAGGTTAAAGTATTGAAGACATCAATAGCATCGTTGCCGATGACTGTCAAAAGTGTTGCTACTCTAGTTGCACTGTCCTTCGAGCTTATTCCGGTTGCAATTTCGTAATTTGTGTATTTCTGTTTGAACTTCTTCCAGTTGGCCGAGATGTTTCCCCCACTTAAATCGAGAGGTTCTGGAGGTGGAAGGCCCAACTGCATCGCCATTTCAGGTGTATTTGCTTCGTCTGTATTTTCTTCGGTGTCTTCTTCTCCCTCGGGCGCAATAGTATTCAACGGATCCTGTGACATGAACTACGATCGCCGATGCTGACTGCACTGAAATACAGTCTGTATTTTATCCAAAAATTCGCCGGATCAGTGGCCGAAGTTCTGTTTCGTACTTTACTCCTGACACCATGTCATATTCTCGTTCTAAGAGCACGATGGATTCGGATGAACACCGCTCTAGTCCAACAACATCCAAGTTTTTATTCCAACATGGCTCCCGAGACTCTGCTACCAAATGCGCATGTCTCAACTATATACTAATACGAAATACCGCTGATCATTACAACCACCACCAGCAAACACACCGACCCCACCACCAGAACAACCCCCATCTCGAATTCCGGTAAGACAAGGAATCAAAAAAATGGAATAAAAAATAAGCATATATGTATACTGCACACAAACCATGGCTGACAATAAGCTTGTGAAGTCTATCCTCGACGCCGCAACAATAACTGGCCTTGTCGCTGGTATTGGTTGGATTGGAAAAAAGACCATCAAAGAAAACTTCACTGCCGACCCCAGTGCAAGCTTGATGAACTACGTCAAGTTCACAGCCGTCATGGCTGGCAGCATCGCGCTGAAGAAATATCTCGAGGACCAGAAAATCCTCCCAGACAACATGTAAAACCATATGTATACACACAACCACAATGGCCAGCATTGCAATAATGGCCCTTGGCGCTGTTTTGAATGCTGCAGCTTTCACTGGCGGCAATTATCTCGCGAAGTATCTATCTGGTGATAATGGAAAGGCGGCAATGGATGAGAAAATCCGGCATGACAAAGCTCTGGAACAATACCAAGCGGCTAACGCCAAATACCAGAAGGACCGCACTAAGCTCCTCGACTGGATTGCAGCCAATGATCGAATAAAACACCAAGCTAGCCAAAACTTTCAAACCACTGACCAAGCCCTGGTCTTGTATAACCAGATGCATAAATCGCAACCTGATAAACAAATCAAAGATTACAAATAGCCTCAGTTCTCAGACTTCTATAAACCCAGCCAACAACAGCGGACTGGTGAACTTGCGTTTATTGGAGGCACCCTTCTTGCAGGTGGGTATGCGGCCTATCGCCTTCTGTAAAAAATCGGCAAGGTGAGACATAACCAATTGAAGAAACCCTTCCCCTAGGTATATACAACATGTCTAAGACCTGTGCGAATGAAAAGTTACAAGACTTCTCAGAATGGCCTGATTCCTTTATCAATGAAAACATCGGGGACCTGGTTGAT
Organism: Cladopsammia gracilis; assembly: GCA_022457155.1. NCBI lineage: Eukaryota > Metazoa > Cnidaria > Anthozoa > Scleractinia > Dendrophylliidae > Cladopsammia > Cladopsammia gracilis. The sequence goes on from JAJGOT010000610.1 coordinate 64,599, forward strand.
TCATTTCATGAACATATTCAACTTTTTGAAGAAATTGCAAAGAGCGATTACGCGACTCCATCAGAGAAATCTGAAGCTTCAAAAATTATACAAAAATTTACTTTTGCTCGTGACCATCTCATTGACGTGAGGCGGAAAGTAGAAGTAAACATATGTATATGGAGGCTAAACTCTCAAAGATCTATTACGGCCCCAAAGGCTACTGGAAAGGTCTTGCCGCTGTAAAAAAGCTAGCTGCAGCAGCCAAGGTCTCTGAAGAGGCGGCAAAGAAATGGCTCGTCAAACAAGCTCTTTGGCAAGTATATCTCCCAGCGCCACGCCATATCCCTCGACCCAAGTTTGATGTTCAAACTCCTAATGCAGTACATCAAGCAGATCTACTTTTTTTACCACACGACAAACTGCCTCATGGGAGGAAAATTTACAAATATGCTTTGACAATTGTTGATGTGGCTAGCCGTTACAAAGCAGCAGAGCCCTTGACTTCGAAAGAGTCTGATGAAGTTTCGAAGGCGCTTACACATATTTACAGGCGTGGGCCTTTGAAATGGCCACAACTGTTGCAAGTTGATCCGGGGACAGAGTTTATGGGGGCTGTGACTAAAGAGACTGGGGCTCATAAAACAACCATTCGTCGTGGGCGTGTTGATATCCACAGAGACCAAGGGATTGTTGAAAGGTTCAACAGAACCCTGGCTGAACGATTGTTTGGTTACCAGTACGCAGTTGAAATGAATCTGCCCTCTGGCCGTTCGACTGCTTGGGTTAAAAGATTGCCAGATGTTGTCTCTGCCTTGAACAATGAAGTAACCAGATTAACTGGCAAGAAGCCTCCACAAGCAATCAAAGAGAAGGCAACCTCGGCCAAGCCAGCGACCCCATATTCTAAACCTGTTGGGTTGAATGAAAAGAAGCTCCCTCGTGGAGTCCACGTGAGATATCTGTATTACCCCGGTGAGCTTGAGGGGGGTAGTCGACGGGCGACGGATCCGATCTGGTCTTTGAAAGTCTACAACATCGAGAAGGTTGTCACCAAGCCAGATACACCTGTCGTGTATTATCTGTACGACGGGCCCAAGCGTGGTTTTGTGCGTGAGGAGTTGATGGTTGTGCCGCCGGGTACTCAGTTGCCACCCGCTGGGCTGTGAAACTCGATCGGTTCTGTGTGGATGCCGTCTGGCAGCACCCAACGCTTGTCGTAGTAGGCGCTGAGGCCCAGCTTGCGCTGTTCGTACGTGTACATGGCCCCGTTGTGCATTCGAAAGCCCCTGTTGGTGGCCATGTCCTTGTAGCCTTCAAGGGCCCGCTCGTATCTTTCCCACCGAAGCTCATTTTGCCGCTTGTTGACGCCCTTGGATGACATCTTGGCTTCGCCGCTTTCCTCGTCTTCTACGTAATACCATTTGCTGCATAGAGCGATGGCTCGAGTGCCTTCCTTTTCAAGCTTGAACAAACCGGGTTCTCTGCTGCTCCACTGGTCCCAGGAGAGCCAGTTCTTTTTCTCCCTTTCGAACTGGGTGCGAAGTTCTGGTCGAACTGCTTCTTCGAGAGTGTCGTATGAAAGGGCGAAGTACATGCTGTCCGTGTCCATCTGGATAAGCTCGAAGTCACGCCTGTCGAGATAGTGATCGAGGAACTCGTAGTAGAACTGCAGCATGCGCAACTTAGCAAGTTGATAGACAACGATGCCGACTTGAAAGGGCCGGTTTATGGTGACCTTGTTTTTGCGTAACTCGATCTTGTATGACCCCCCGATCTCCTCGAGATCTTCGAACCAGGCTGAGCGCAGGTGTTTGTCGACAGTGTCTTCGTCGTTGGTATACACAACTCTTGTCTGTCGCTCAACAGCTTCGATGAACTTGCCGTAAGCGCTGTTGCCCAAAAGCTTGAACACTTCTGCGAGCAAGGCTTTTTCTTTGTCAGCATCACCTTTCCTTCGGTTGTTTGCAACCTCATGGACGAACCAGTCGAAGATCTTGATGGGTGTATAGTCGATCGTGCGGTAAACAGCGGTTATGTGGAGTCCGTGGTTGTAAAGCCACTCTAGCACTGGGGCGTAAAGCATCCCATTTGTAGTCGCTTCTTTTGCCCGGGCAAGTGGGTTCTGTTGCTTTTAGCAAGGTAATCCTTCATGTGCTGAGGGACGTCCTCTTCGCCCACGCTGCGGTTTACAAAGAGCGGAGGAAACTCTTCGAAGTGCTCCCACAAGCCCTGAGGGACTTCGATGTCGACCTCGGCAAAGCCAAACCACTTCTTCGTAATCAACTTGACCCAGAAGCCTCTTGCGGCTTCTACTGGATCTTCGTAGTGGACGACTTTCTCTTTACCACAGGGCATTTCCTGCAACATGGTGCTAGGGTAAAGGGAGTTCGCATCGAAGCCTAGAATACGCTTGACGATGCGAGCTAAGTCGTATTTGTGTGAGCGGATGCGGGTTTCGCCACGCACGTGTTTACGTGTGAACACCAAGCTACAATAGGCGACAAAAATAGTTGACACACTCTATAACAAAAACAGTTTTCGTGACATATTTATCACTGTATCTTTCCTTTTACTACACTCTGCCTCATTAACCCCCTTCCCCTCATCCAATGTTGTAGGATTGTAGCGACAGACCTGACGAAACGATACACAACATTGTCTGGGGGGTGGGGGTGGGGAATTAGGGGGGTGGGGCTGAAATGCCTCTCGTCCCGAACAAAATCGGGTTCAAAATGACAATGTGTCAACAATATTGTCGCCTATTGTCTGAAGTAAGAAATGTGCTATTTCTTCCCAAAAGTGCGAGGAAATTAATCGGTTATTACAAATATTAATCTGCACTGTCCGATGTTTTGATTCATGCGAACGGCGTTAATAGCTGATTAATTACATTCTAATTGCAGCCGTTTATCGAATTTTATGGTGATGTTATAATAGTCTTAAGGACGTGAATAAAGCGAGGCAAAATGGTCTTCGCCGGTAAAATTGACGAAGAAACTCGTGCCTTTGGGTGCATTGCACGAAAATACAAAGGGTTAAGACTGAAGTAAATGATCGACGAATGATACGTTTGAAGGTCTTCAGAAAATCAGATTTTAAAAAGTCTGAAAAAGGGCCAATGTAACAAAGTCCACCACAAGAATGAGCGACCAGGCCGGCCAAGAAAGTTGAGTCCCCGTGTAGAGCGGCCATTCCTTCGACAGATTTTCTCTTTAAGGAAAGAAGAGGGGAATTTTACCGTGAAGCGAGCAATGGAAGAGGCCGCCTTAAAAATTTACCAAACTTTCTTGCAGACTGAGTACAATGCTGTAACACAGCGTGACGCGCGCGTGACATATCAAATTACTGTCACTTGATGTGGCATTTACAACAAATTCTTATTCATTTCTCGCAAAATTCATGTATCAAACCCGAATTTAGAACATGAAATATGTTTAATCTTTCATTCTGTTATAAAATCAGCCTTTAAAAGGGGAAATATGTGTCTATCTTTTGAAATTCCACGCTTTACCACAATTAACCACGATTTACCATGGTAAATAATAGAACATTACTAAAGCAGTTTTTTATTTCAACATGGTAAAGCGTGGTAAAGCGTGGCAAATTGTGGTAAATCGTGGTTATTCGAGACATCTTCTTTACTGCTTTCTTGTTTAAGGAAATTTTGCACAAGAAAACATTTATTTTGCTGTTATTGCGAAAGTTCAACATGAAACAGAAAGATCTTCAAAAGAACCGTCATCAATTCAGTTTCCTTTCCGTTAAGCAAGCCGTTCCGTAATAAACACAATGGTGTACTTGCCACTTGCAAAAAAGAGAAGGAATTCGCAAGTCCATGTTATCTTTTATCTTGTTTGAAAAATGCTAATAAATTCAGTTACATGCAACTGGCAACTAAGCAACACATCTGCTACGCATATACCATATAGTTACGTATCTGTTTCTCGCTTTGACATTAGTGAGGCTCTTGACGCATTTGCGTGTTTTACTTATAACACAGTGAATTTCATTTCTACAAATAATCGTCAAATTTGGTCATCTATGAAAGTCTGTTATGTGATATAGCAGAAAGTCCCCAACATAATAATTTAAGCAAGAGACAGCGCCCTTGCCTTACCATGAATGTCTAAATAACAATTTTTGTATATCGGACAATAGGCGACAAAAATAGTTGACACACTCTATAACAAAAACAGTTTTCGTGACATATTTATCACTGTATCTTTCCTTTTACTACACTCTGCCTCATTAACCCCCGTCCCCCCATCCAATGTTGTAGGATTGTAGCGACAGACCTGACGAAACGATACACAACATTGTCTGGGGGGTGGGGGTGGGGAATTAGGGGGGTGGGGCTGAAATGCCTCTCGTCCCGAACAAAATCGGGTTCAAAATGACAATGTGTCAACAATATTGTCGCCTATTGTCTGAAGTAAGAAATGTGCTATTTCTTCCCAAAAGTGCGAGGAAATTAATCGGTTATTACAAATATTAATCTGCACTGTCCGATGTTTTGATTCATGCGAACGGCGTTAATAGCTGATTAATTACATTCTAATTGCAGCCGTTTATCGAATTTTATGGTGATGTTATAATAGTCTTAAGGACGTGAATAAAGCGAGGCAAAATGGTCTTCGCCGGTAAAATTGACGAAGAAACTCGTGCCTTTGGGTGCATTGCACGAAAATACAAAGGGTTAAGACTGAAGTAAATGATCGACGAATGATACGTTTGAAGGTCTTCAGAAAATCAGATTTTAAAAAGTCTGAAAAAGGGCCAATGTAACAAAGTCCACCACAAGAATGAGCGACCAGGCCGGCCAAGAAAGTTGAGTCCCCGTGTAGAGCGGCCATTCCTTCGACAGATTTTCTCTTTAAGGAAAGAAGAGGGGAATTTTACCGTGAAGCGAGCAATGGAAGAGGCCGCCTTAAAAATTTACCAAACTTTCTTGCAGACTGAGTACAATGCTGTAACACAGCGTGACGCGCGCGTGACATATCAAATTACTGTCACTTGATGTGGCATTTACAACAAATTCTTATTCATTTCTCGCAAAATTCATGTATCAAACCCGAATTTAGAACATGAAATATGTTTAATCTTTCATTCTGTTATAAAATCAGCCTTTAAAAGGGGAAATATGTGTCTATCTTTTGAAATTCCACGCTTTACCACAATTAACCACGATTTACCATGGTAAATAATAGAACATTACTAAAGCAGTTTTTTATTTCAACATGGTAAAGCGTGGTAAAGCGTGGCAAATTGTGGTAAATCGTGGTTATTCGAGACATCTTCTTTACTGCTTTCTTGTTTAAGGAAATTTTGCACAAGAAAACATTTATTTTGCTGTTATTGCGAAAGTTCAACATGAAACAGAAAGATCTTCAAAAGAACCGTCATCAATTCAGTTTCCTTTCCGTTAAGCAAGCCGTTCCGTAATAAACACAATGGTGTACTTGCCACTTGCAAAAAAGAGAAGGAATTCGCAAGTCCATGTTATCTTTTATCTTGTTTGAAAAATGCTAATAAATTCAGTTACATGCAACTGGCAACTAAGCAACACATCTGCTACGCATATACCATATAGTTACGTATCTGTTTCTCGCTTTGACATTAGTGAGGCTCTTGACGCATTTGCGTGTTTTACTTATAACACAGTGAATTTCATTTCTACAAATAATCGTCAAATTTGGTCATCTATGAAAGTCTGTTATGTGATATAGCAGAAAGTCCCCAACATAATAATTTAAGCAAGAGACAGCGCCCTTGCCTTACCATGAATGTCTAAATAACAATTTTTGTATATCGGACAATAGGCGACAAAAATAGTTGACACACTCTATAACAAAAACAGTTTTCGTGACATATTTATCACTGTATCTTTCCTTTTACTACACTCTGCCTCATTAACCCCCGTCCCCTCATCCAATGTTGTAGGATTGTAGCGACAGACCTGACGAAACGATACACAACATTGTCTGGGGGGTGGGGGTGGGGAATTAGGGGGGTGGGGCTGAAATGCCTCTCGTCCCGAACAAAATCGGGTTCAAAATGACAATGTGTCAACAATATTGTCGCCTATTGTCTGAAGTAAGAAATGTGCTATTTCTTCCCAAAAGTGCGAGGAAATTAATCGGTTATTACAAATATTAATCTGCACTGTCCGATGTTTTGATTCATGCGAACGGCGTTAATAGCTGATTAATTACATTCTAATTGCAGCCGTTTATCGAATTTTATGGTGATGTTATAATAGTCTTAAGGACGTGAATAAAGCGAGGCAAAATGGTCTTCGCCGGTAAAATTGACGAAGAAACTCGTGCCTTTGGGTGCATTGCACGAAAATACAAAGGGTTAAGACTGAAGTAAATGATCGACGAATGATACGTTTGAAGGTCTTCAGAAAATCAGATTTTAAAAAGTCTGAAAAAGGGCCAATGTAACAAAGTCCACCACAAGAATGAGCGACCAGGCCGGCCAAGAAAGTTGAGTCCCCGTGTAGAGCGGCCATTCCTTCGACAGATTTTCTCTTTAAGGAAAGAAGAGGGGAATTTTACCGTGAAGCGAGCAATGGAAGAGGCCGCCTTAAAAATTTACCAAACTTTCTTGCAGACTGAGTACAATGCTGTAACACAGCGTGACGCGCGCGTGACATATCAAATTACTGTCACTTGATGTGGCATTTACAACAAATTCTTATTCATTTCTCGCAAAATTCATGTATCAAACCCGAATTTAGAACATGAAATATGTTTAATCTTTCATTCTGTTATAAAATCAGCCTTTAAAAGGGGAAATATGTGTCTATCTTTTGAAATTCCACGCTTTACCACAATTAACCACGATTTACCATGGTAAATAATAGAACATTACTAAAGCAGTTTTTTATTTCAACATGGTAAAGCGTGGTAAAGCGTGGCAAATTGTGGTAAATCGTGGTTATTCGAGACATCTTCTTTACTGCTTTCTTGTTTAAGGAAATTTTGCACAAGAAAACATTTATTTTGCTGTTATTGCGAAAGTTCAACATGAAACAGAAAGATCTTCAAAAGAACCGTCATCAATTCAGTTTCCTTTCCGTTAAGCAAGCCGTTCCGTAATAAACACAATGGTGTACTTGCCACTTGCAAAAAAGAGAAGGAATTCGCAAGTCCATGTTATCTTTTATCTTGTTTGAAAAATGCTAATAAATTCAGTTACATGCAACTGGCAACTAAGCAACACATCTGCTACGCATATACCATATAGTTACGTATCTGTTTCTCGCTTTGACATTAGTGAGGCTCTTGACGCATTTGCGTGTTTTACTTATAACACAGTGAATTTCATTTCTACAAATAATCGTCAAATTTGGTCATCTATGAAAGTCTGTTATGTGATATAGCAGAAAGTCCCCAACATAATAATTTAAGCAAGAGACAGCGCCCTTGCCTTACCATGAATGTCTAAATAACAATTTTTGTATATCGGACAATAGGCGACAAAAATAGTTGACACACTCTATAACAAAAACAGTTTTCGTGACATATTTATCACTGTATCTTTCCTTTTACTACACTCTGCCTCATTAACCCCCGTCCCCCCATCCAATGTTGTAGGATTGTAGCGACAGACCTGACGAAACGATACACAACATTGTCTGGGGGGTGGGGGTGGGGAATTAGGGGGGTGGGGCTGAAATGCCTCTCGTCCCGAACAAAATCGGGTTCAAAATGACAATGTGTCAACAATATTGTCGCCTATTGTAGGCCCCCCAACCACAGCCTCTTTCATCATTGCATAGGATTCGGCACTTGGGGCGAATAGTTGGGGTCGGTTACGACCTCTCAGGGTTCTTCTCAGGATGTATTGCATCGAAACCCCAGGCAACGAAACAGCGTCTTTGAAAATGTCAACCCCGAGCTTGGTGTAAAACGCTTTCATTTTCTCGAGGGTTTCGAGAAAGGGAGTAACATCGAGGTTATTGTAATACTCCACCCAGTCTCCGAAGGTCTTCATACCGCGCTCTTTGAAAACCTGCTCGCATTGTTTGTACTCCTCTGGAGAAAGAACAAAGGAGTTTCGGAGTTGTGAGTACCAGCACCAGTATGGCGGAAGCCCCTTGTAGTCAAGTTTGTCAGCGCTGTCAAACCATTCGTATGGGAGCCAGGACTTTGTCTGTTTTGCCCCATACGTCTTTACCCATTTGTCGTAATTGATGCCTGGGGACAGATAGTTTGTGACGTCGAGGAACTTGAAGGAGGGCGTGTTGATGAACATGATTTGTCTCTGTTTCTCCCCTGCAAAGACGCCGTGTTCTTGCCCGAGATAAGAAACAAAGTGTTTTGTGATAAGGTGCAGATCGTATCGGCCTGAATTGAAGCCGACCACTGGGACCTGTTCACACCATTGCTTGATGAGTTTTTGTTGGTCTTCCGTTAACCCCTCAAGATCAGGCGGCATGTATTTTTGAGCTATATCATCTCGGATCGCGTTGCCACGGCGCTCCAGAGATTGATAAAACAGTCGGATAAGCTCTTGGGGATCTTTAGAGCAAATGTACTCTGGCTCAGGCTCCAACGTGTCTGCAATGGAGACTGAGACAGGCACGTGCTCGCTTTCGTAAGAGAGATCCCTGGTCGGCTGACTTGCCTTGGTCTTGTCTTGATAGGCTTCGAAGTCGTAGACGATAGCGTGTGGATACGTTTCGTTTCTTTTAGGGGGGATGCGATCGTGCCACCAGGGTCGGGGCATCTCGTGCTCCCACCTTTCAACCAAGTTGTAGCCAAGTTTCGTGAAGATCTGATTGGTTTGCAGTTCTTACGAAGGCTTGCTCCCTTGTGATTGTGTTGCCTTGACGGTCAGTCGTGATCACTTCGTTTCTTTGTTCAGGTGCAGGAAAGCACTCTCGACAACCGTGCCAGTGGCAGCCGTGATACTGAAACACGGTTTTGCTTTCTGGGTGATAGCCATCAACTTTGTAGCGCCAAATGGCGCGCTCGCCTCCATGGCCACATCTGTGGTGGTGGATGTGGATGCCCCGCTGTCGAGCCTCATACTCTAGCCAGCAAGTTGCCCGAATGCCGAAACTGCCTTCTGGATAAAACGCCTTTTCAAAAGCTGACTCAGGAGCAAGGATCTGATTTCCCGGACAGGCAATATTAGTTTGCCCGCGAGTGCACGTCTTGGCGTGGCGCGCTAGGTTACAGGATTTTGTGAACCTTGCCAAACAATCGCCACAAGTGTAGTTGTTTGTGACTTTGTTTATGTCAGTGATTAAGAAGGCATGAGCGTTGTAGATACCGATAGTCATCGTAGGGGTGCCGGCTTTGTCGTAGCGCGAAGGTGTGTAACTCAAAACAAAGTTGCCGTCATCTGTAACAGTATAAGCGGCAATCCCTTGTCTAAAGTGCCTTTCAAGCAAGTGAAACTTTTGTAAAGTAACAACATTGCCATTAGGACAACCTCTACGGTGAAGAGCAAAGAAGCTTTGCGCTAAGGCTCTGGCTCTGCGAGTACACCGATTTATATAGGCACCTTGATGAACAGCCAAACACCGAAAGAGGCAAAGATCGTCGTTGTAGATGTCAAGAGAGATGACTTCTCTTTTGTTACGAAGCCAGTCGGGCAACTTGCCAAGACCGATTTGCAAAGGTTGTCGATCTAAAATCGCTTTGGCCTCAACAAAGACAGTGCTTTCGAAAACCCATTTCGTATCAGGTCTGTTGATTTTTTCACCTTGAAGACGAAGCTCTTCTTGTTGTTGCAACCATCGTTTCGTTTGCGATAGTTTAGAAAACCAAGGGCTGCTGGTGTTTGTATAGTAAACAATGGATTCACCAGTTTCGATGTTTCGCAGCTTGTAGGCCCAGGTAAGTTTGACTTTATGCCTTCTGCGAACAGCTTGTTTGATTCTGTTCATCATTTGGGGTACAAGAGGTCTTGTTAGACCCTGAGTAAAGCGCCAGTTTATGGTTCTCTGTCTTCGTCCCGGTCTGCCTTGTTCACCCTGTTCACCGCGATCATATAGTTCAACAATCCGACTAGGCATCAGAAAGTCACCCATACGCTCTCGATCTAAGGGGTCAAATCCAGCGAGGTCCTCGTTGCGAGGAACCCTCAAAGGGGGTTTTCTTTCTTGAGCGTCGAGCCAAGCGATAAGCTCGCGCTGAGAGATATTATCGAAAACGTCACGCTCGTTGTTCATGGGGCTCGCCATATATATATGGTTTTAGATACACAGGGGACCCCTTTGTTCAATTGGTAATAACACGGCACCAGTTGTTCAAATAACGGTTTATTAGGGTCTGTAACAGCTTAAAAATATAAATGCCCCGGAGTAGTATATAAGGAGTCAGTCAAATTCACGTTTTCTGAAGGCCCAAAATAAGCCGCCAAACGCCCGAGTTACCACCCCACAGGGCGAATGCAATGAGTCCTGTGGGGTGGTAACTCGGGCGTTTGGCGGCTTATTTTGGGCCTTCAGAAAAACGTAGTTTGACTGACTCCTTATATACTACTCAATTGTCAAAAAATCTTGTTAGTCAGAAATGGATTTCATGCTCGTAAAGTGCGATCCATCGAATAAAAATAACATCCTTGTTTTTTCATGGTTTTATCATGGCCTCTCATTTTTTTGTGCAATTGATTCAAAACAGGTTGAAAAAGCCGACAAATTTCCCATTTTGACGTCAATCAGAGAAACAAGACCGGAAGTGAACCAAGGTAGCCATAGCTGAATAATGATGATTGCTTGCTGCCATTCAGTGCTATTGCTTATCACCTTTAGGTTTCAAATAATAACGCAGAGTTCTGAGCGGCAAAGTGTTTCTGAGAAATTGTAGGTGTAATTACTGTCTGCACAATCCTGCCTGCATCATCATCTGAAGTTATCAGTGGACTATTGACATTATAAAATTATCTTTCATGGTAAAATAGTACGTTTCTTAACAAAAAAAAATACTCAGGAATGTCTGAAATGACTGTTAGCGACCAAAGGGGTTAATTCTTGTTTTATCTGGCTTAAAATACAGTGGTCTTAGTTTGAGTTGAAATACATGTGGCTCAAGTGAAGCTCCAGGTTTGGTTCTAAATTATGTACGTTACTCTCTCTCTCTCTCTCTTTTCTTTTCATAAGAAGACAAGAAAACGGCGGAGGAAGACACCGATTGGCAAGAAAATCAATGCAACAGTAGTCACGTAACAAGGTAAAATTAACCGCTCCGTTCTGTGCAAGTGCAAATCTGATGTTTTAAATGTAGACCAGGCTCTGAGACAGTCAGCACCTGCTACATTCAGCTCCAACTATAACAGACATTTTCGGGACCACAATTCGGTTTCCATAATACAGAGAGTCCCTAATACAAAAAGAGATGGGTTTTATCAGCTCAGTGTGCAGTTGGTAAGGTTAGTTGGACGTTAGCTCCAAACGTCAGCTTTTGAATCACCAATTCACTTCCCCACCGACGCAGCAACACAGTTTTTTCTTTACTGATTGGACACTTACTTACTACAACAAAATAAGATGGACCAAAGGGGAAAAGGCGCGAACGGGACGCGAAGTCCCATGCGAGGCGCCAACCCAAGAAACGTAAAATGTACTTCAAATACTCATTAATAATTCATAAGTACATGAACCTATCAGAGACGTCAAATTGATCTCTTGCATGAACCTTTCTACCTGGTATTAGTATAAATCTTCTAGCGTTCTACCATGAATGCTGTTCTCTTATTGGCTAGCGCACTATCTATTCTGTTGTAGAAAGTGAGTAGAGTGAGTAGCCTAATGGCGCTTCTTCGCGTTTTCGAAGTGTCTGTGAAGAGTTTTGTTGTTAGTTTTGACCGTCTAGTAGATTTATACTAAAAACAATTAGATTGTTCGCTCTTGACTTCTATCGCGTGATAGTTGATTTGCTGTCATCATCTATCACGCGATACAGTCTCGAGCTCATAATCCGTAATTGTTAAAAACAAGGTCATTCTGAAAAGCCCGTAGAGATATTTGATTTCAGTCCCAGGAAAAAATGGGGTTTCAATTGCAATAACGCATAGAAAAATGAAAAAGGCCAATAGAAATTAATTAGACATACAAAGTATGTCTAATCGACACTGCAAAGAAAGCCTACCTCACAGTCAGCTCTTACACCTTCGACGCCTCTGCTCTGACGACGCCAATATTCTAGCAAGAGCACACGAAATGGCCTCTTTGTTTGAAAGGCGTGGTTACAATGCACACACTCCAAAATGATCTCGAGGAAATCTGACATGTCACACAGAACGACGCCCTCAAACCGAACATCTTGGCCGATGAAAAGGAGAGCAGGATCCCTTTGGTTCTTACTTACCATCCTCTGAACAACAGAATCAAACGGATTTTGCTCGACAACTTCAGCATCATATCGAACGACCCTGAAACCAAGGAAATATTTCCTCAGCCACCAATGATCGCTAATCGCCGAGATCAAAACCTACGAAACGTCTTGGTCCACACGTCCGACACAAATCAAGCTACTTCGCCCGCAGGTTCTGCTCCTTGTCGACACCCCCGCTGCCGTACCTGTGACCATATCTCAAATGACACTACTCTACTGGCTCCAAAAGGCTCCTTCACCATCAGAGAGTCCTTTACCTGTCTGTCATCTGGCCTTATATACTGCATCTCCTTCCGTCGCTGCCCTGCCATTTACATCGGCGAAACTGGGCGCACTCTTAGGGAACGGTTTGGCGAACATCTCAGGAGTATTACCAAGAGTGCACCCAATTTTCCAGTCGCAGAGCACTTCACTTCCAATGGACACTCTGCGGATGACGTGCAGGTTCTGCGTCAAGCTCTGCGGCGGAAACAAGCAAAGGAAACGGCAGGAGATGCGGCTTATTTTCCAACTTGGTACTTGTCAACCGCGCGGCCTACATTCTGACTTTCGTTTCTTTTGAAGGTCGCGCGCGCGCATGCAAGAGACAATCATTTTAAACTTTAGATGTCGTGGCGTATTTCTCAACGAACATATTTCCACTGAAGAAGGGCAAAGCCCGAAACATTTGGAACTTATTAAAAAACTTTGGCACTTTAAAATAACATTTTAAAACGTTTTTTCATACAAAGTACATTCTCGCCGGATTTCAATAATTCTCAAAGCATGCACAAGAACTATGTTTAAGAACAGGTTTTTGCACTTTTCCTTTTTCATAGTGCAACTGTGCACATGTAACAGTTATTCTCAGAGGAAGACATCAACCGGGTAGCAACATATTTCCAACATGGACGCCGTTGCCATATGATCAGTTCAACTTTTACCTAGGTAAATTTCAAATAACAATAGCCGCGAGGTCGAGAGGCAAATATCTGTCGTGTTTGATATTTTTTGCCTCGTGAGACATATTCCTCATGGTGTGCGGGCATCGCGAGAATCTGGCTGAGCCAAATTAATCGATCAGTCAACAAAATTGCATGGCGAGCTCACGTGATTTCAAGCTCGACATTCACGATGACGGACAGTATTGTTATATTATATTACATTACATTACATTACATTACATTACATTACATTACATTACATTACATTACATTACATTATATTATATTATATTATATTATATTATATTATATTATATTATATTATATTATATTATATTTATCTTGTCGTCCACCATCTTGAATGTCGAGCTTGTAATCACATGAGCTGGCCATGCAATTTTATTGGCTAATCGATTAATTTGGCTCAGCCAGATTCTCGCGGCGCCCGCACACGATGAGGAATTCGTCTCAGGAGGCAAAAAATATCAAACACGACCTCGCGAGACGAAAAACTAACAAAAACTCCAGCGCATACTTCAGGAAACAGCTGAGCTAACTACCTCGCGAGGAATTTTGCTCAGCACTTTCCTCAAGTGTGCGGCAGGCTTAACCGCATGTTGCTGTGATGATTAAGCTAATTAATTCCAATCCTGTTTGGCTTTTTCTATTCTTTTTCTATGACAAAGTTATTACAATTAGGTGTATGTAACTGCAATTAGGTGTATGTAATTAAGTGTATGTAATTATCGCTGAATTTTTAATGATCGACAATGATTTTAAAATCAGCTGTAAAATGACAGCTCTATTGTTTTGAGGGCTAGGGTCCATTGTTTTGTCGTTTGTTCTATTGTTTTCTCAGCAAGTCAGAAAAGACCTTGTAACAGCTGCGTATTAATCATAATAATAATTACTCATGCGCGTAGCGGCATGAGTTAAGGTTTCGGCTCCGTTTTTCTTGTTTTTATTATTATTATTTTTATTTTTTGTGTCACGATTTTGCATGCAAATTTATGCGCGCATATTTTAAATTGTGCACTTCCGGTTGACGTCTTTGCCATTTACACTTCCTGTTTAGTGACTTCCGGCTATTCTCACTTCCGGTAAAAGAGCGTTACTTAAGTGTCACGACTCTCCTATAACCCTACATACATTGCTATGTTCACGTTTGGTATATATAACACTTAGAAAAATCACTGGCTTCATTGTGGTACAGCATTCATGTCCACAACATTCAATAGTAAACAACGTGGTTTTCAGGAACGATGACTGAATGAAAGGAGTAACTCTTCTCCATGTCGGACATCTTCTTATCATGTTTAAAATATATCATAAAATTTTCTTACGCATGCGCATGAGTAAAGGCTGCTTGGAGCCTCTTGTTAATAATAATTTTCGGTTTTCAGTGGGGCCTCCGCTAATTAATTAACCAATTAATTAATTACCTAATTACATAAAACATTATTGCCCCTAATCTTTATATAAAGATCACACATAATCTATATATAAAAATGTTACTCATTTCTATTAAAAATTCTGGTATTATGATAATCATACAAACTAACATAACAGGCGTAATATATATAGAGTCTATAGATAGGCTGAGCCTAACACAGCTTAGCTCTCTGAACAGAAAGCTGATGATAAGCTTAACTAAGGTGAAAGGTCGGAAGCACAAGAATTAAGATTGACGAAAAAACAGTGAGCCGAATTCGCCGGATACGTGTGGACGGAAGGCCAATCCGCAACAAAAAAGTTGCGGATTCAAAAATATCCGGATAAGTGTGGACGGGGCCTTAGTTATGTGCTTGAAGTGGACTTACAAGTTAGCGTTTCATCCTTGTCATCTATCAGTTTTTTTCGTTTTTAACTCATGAATACGCGAAGCGTAATAAACAAGGTGAAGCACTGGGACCAAAAGTCACTTGCTCGCTCGATCAGCTGCAAACGTTTCTTGGTTAAATGTGTGAAATTTCGTTGCCATTTGTAAAAGTTCGAATAAATCAAATTTTTTTGGAAAACCGTATGAATTTAAAACATGCTTTAGTGTGACACAAATGTGCATTGTTTGAAATAAGAGAGAAAACTAGACGATGTAATGTTTTAAGTAATAGATCAACAACGAGTGCGAGGGTTTCATCGGCCTCCTGCTTTCATCTGTTTCCCGGTGTTTGGATACTCTGATGAAACCCTTCGCACTCGACATTTCACACATTTAACCAAGAAACGTTTACAGCTGATCGAGCGAGCAAGTGACTTTTGGTCCCAGTGCTTCAACTTGTTTATTACGCTTCGCGTATTCATGAGTTAAAAACGAAAAAAACTGATAGATGACAAGGATAAAACACTAACTTGTAAGTCCACTTCAAGCAGCTCGAATAATGTTATTTTCGCTTGAAAACGAAACGAACAATTTTCGCGGCAACGACGTTTGTAACCGCAAGATTCTTAGAATCAAGGCAAGCAAAATAAGTGAATAACTCACAGATGACTTTCGAAGATGATTTTCTTAACTAACCTTTGTTTTGTTCAAAAATTCGTTCAACATCATATCAGAATCACTGCTTTTTTCTTGTGCTTTTGTTATGTTCGGTTTTCACATAAGACGCAAGCATAAGCGAAAAAACAAGGATCAAAATATTTTGATCCTTGTGCTTGTGCCTGCGCTTGTGCTTATGCTTGCGTCAAGCTCGTTTTCACTGCGAAATAAGGGCTCTTGTGCTTGCGCTTATGCTTGGGCTTGTGCTTGCGTCGCTAGTGAAAACCAACTTGTGCTCGCAAGTAATTTGCATCTAAACACGCACGCTGTGCGCAGTCATGCCTGAAAATCTGTTGTCTCGTCTTTCCAAAGTAGAGCTCAAGTCTACTTAACTTCAAGTGCACTTCAAATGCGCTTTCGTCCTTAGTGTGAACCGGCCTACTGGCTACGCTTGTAAATTACACTTGTAAAAGTTTTATTAAATTAACCCCAGGTTTCATTTATATGTCATTAGATATGCGTAAGTGCTTCATTCCATTGTTAAACTTATGTCCACCACCCTCTCTTTTTTAGTGGAATGCCTCAAGAACACAGAAAACGTTCCCTCAGTGACTCCACCTCTTTAAATTCTCCAAGCATCTTCACTGCTGAACAGCTGAGAAAGACCAAGAGCTACACAACATTCCCTCATATCGACACCCAGTCTCGGCACACTTCGCCTTCTATTCATAGAACATTTTGCTTCAGACTAATGCCTCATTTATCAGAAGATTCCCTTCTTGATCTTGATTATCCTACAATCTCCGTTATGTCACGTTCTTCGCAAGTCGACAATTACACTGTAGCTTCTGAAGTAAGCAGCGAATCTGAGGATTCAGATAAAGAACAGGGCAATGTGGAAGAAAGCGTACTTCATTCGTGGCGCAGACCATCAGGTAGACCCAGGTCCCACTCGGAACCTGTTTTAGTAGTAGAAGAAGCGACCCGTGCCCGAACCTGGAGCCTTCCTGATATAGAAGAGAAAAGTTCGCGAGTTTATGAGACAATCAAAAAAGTTACGGCTTCTCCATCGCGGCTTCAATTTCCTGAGCAGCGTTTGGAGAAACTGAAAGAAGAGACCGGGTTATCCTGTCAAGAAAAGAGTGTGACGTCAGTGGCGGATGGTTGGGACGAAAATTCTTGTACTAATTTATGTTCCCTTCAAGAGGTTCCTAGTGGTGAAGAGGTGACTGGTCATTGGATAAACCGCCAGCGAAGACAGTCGATCACTTGTCCATTATCGTCTTCTTTGGCAAAGGAAGTCGATGAAGAAAAAATTAAAGAATTCGGGGTAAATGTATTGTTTTCTGTGTATTGTTATTTCCAAAAACAGGGGACTTTCAGGTCATCCGAAAATTTGAAACCTTGGTTGTTTTATTCAGTTTCAAAAACGGTTTGGTAATGCAAAGACAAGCCAAAACAAACGACAAAAACCGACGTTTCGGAGTGAACATGAAGCCATTCAGTGTCAAGGTAACTTCAATTTGGAAATATTCTGCGAGAAAAACTAGCAGGGTCCGCTGAATTAGCTTAATAATTTGTTTTAATTGTAGCTGAAAATTAATGGGCACAGGTTTATAAAAATGACAAACTTAAATTATGTCCCTCTCCACAGGCAGGAGATCTTAACCAGAATCCTTCTGCTGTTTCACTAGTAAACCAAGTCACTGAGCAAGTTCTGAGTTCTCACGAGGTAGTATGAACGTAAAAGTTATATAGCTTATTTCCGATTTGTAACGTTTTGTTGCTAAAACGTCGACAACGAAGAGAGAACGAGACGCGTGTTCTAATCAACTGTGTTTAATCAATGATTGTCCGAATTTCATGGCAAATCAAGAAAAGTATTATTCACGCGATATATGTACATAATCACGGGATTCCATTACACTACTAATATTACATGTACACTAGATCACGCAACTTGTTATTGTTCATTGTAAACAATGTCTGACAATGTCACGGTGTCGGGTATTGTCACACGATTGCTTGCTGTTATTCCCAGGTATTCCCAGGTAGGTGTCCTTCGTTACGTTGGCTGAATGAAGGCATCCGCACGCGACCAGGACTGTGGATTAATATTGGAATTCGTGGAGTTTATGACTCCAGATGCCTGTATGTCTTTATTCTTAAGATGTAAAAAAGGACCTACGATACTCGTGCCTCATAATACAGTCGAACCTCTTTTATACGGACACCAAAGGGACAAAACCAAGTGTCCGCATTATAGAGGTGTCCGCATTGTAGAGGTATCCGCATTATAGGTGTCCACATTATTATAGAGGTGTCCGCATTATAGAGGTGTCCGCATTATAGAGGTGTCCACATTATAGAGGTGACTAGAGGTGTCCACATTATAGAGGTATCCGCGTTATAGAGGTGTCCACATTATAGAGGTGTCAGCATTATAGAGGTGTCCGCATTATAGAGGTGTCCGCATTGTAGAGGTGTCCGCATTGTAGAGGTGTCCGCATTATAGAGATGTCTGCATTATAGAGGTATCCGCATTGAGAAGTGTCCGCATTATAGAGGTGTCCGCATTATGGAGGTGTCTGCATTATAGAGTTGTCCGCATTATGGAGGTGTCCGCATTATCGAGGTGTCCGCATTATAGAGGTGTCCGCATTAAGAGGTGTCCACATTGTAGAGGTGTCCGCATTATAGAGGTGTCCGCATTATAGGGGTGTCCACATTATAGAGGTGTCCATATTATAGTGGTGTCCGCATTATAGAGGTGTCCGCATTATGGAGGTAGGGATTGTATGAGTTTCGTGTCTTCGGGACCAAGACAGGTGTCCGTAAGGTGAGGTTGGACTGTATGCACAAGCATGAGCTTCGTAGCATACAAACAAATAATAGCTCCATTCACAGTTGTCTGCTTAGTAACCTTGCCTTTGAGTAAAAATGAGGCTGTTGAGCATGCTTTGATACAAACCTTACCGCTTTTCATATACAAAATTATGTTGATAACTACGAGGATCATTCTTCGTTTGATTCATTTCCGCAGTTCATATAATTTTTTTTTCGGAGGAGTGATTAGTATAGTTTTCGGGCGCGCATTCAGTTTTCAATCACAGGGCCGTTTACGAAAATGCAGCAATGTTCAGTTCGTTTATTTCAAGAAAGGAATAAGAGGGATAGATTCCCTTTGTTTTGAATGCTAAGCAAGCTCCCAGAGTGAAATAATTCTAGCGCAGTTCAATTTCTTACGGCGGGCGTCGGGGTGTTTTCACTGACGTCACATCAAAATTCAGGAGCATTAAAAAGCAGTTTTAGATTCCGAAATGTTTATAGAATTGCAGAGTTTAACACTACACGTCTAGGCCAATTTTGGAAGCGCAAGAGCAGCATTTTGTTCAAGAGTTTTTGGCGAACGAATATTAGGAGCCGCTATCTTAGTAACAGTTATTTCCGGTTTAAATGTCACACTATTTTGAACAGCTCATCCCTTGTTGTTAAACCGTTACGCGTTTTATTAACGACCTTCAAGCGGTGCTCTTTTAATTTTACTCGATTTCATGGCCATCGCCACAGATAGCTAATTCCCCAATTAGTTTATTTTGCCCAGTAAATACCATTGACACTTCAATAATGGCGTGACCCAGCGGGAAGTCCTATTGTCTTCGCGCAGATTCCTGCGCTTAAACAATGGACCGCGTTGAAACTGGTACCCAGTATGGGGGATTCCCAGATCAAGATACGTGCAGAATGTTCACCAATAAAGATTCGGTTTTTGTTGATTTTGAAAGCTAAGCAATAAAATCATACGTTTACTACACAAAGTTAGCTAATTTGTGGGCTAAAAACGAACGCCTTTCGTTAGAAGCCACATTGAAAAACAATTTTCAGGGCCCGAAGTCTCCGGGAGTTTCGAGAAACGCTTTGCTTTCAAGAGGGGCGATAACTTTGTTAGACAAGACCTTATTCCTTTGCACGAAGGACTTGAGACACCTGAGGAACCTAAACTCATTTAATTTTCTTGCGATTTTTCGCAGACACAGGGTGGCGCAGTGGTGAGAGCACTCGCCCCCCACCAATGCGGCCCGTGTTCGATTCCCGGCCCGGCGTCATATGTGGGTTGAGTTTGTTGTTAATTGGTTCTCTCCTAGCTCCGAGAGGTTTTTCTCTGAGTACTCCGGTTTTCCCCTCTCCTCAAAAACCAGATCTAAGGAAAGTGTCCTTAATTAGAACTCGCGTGCTAAATACCTTTGACACTCAAATAAAGTGATTTATTATTTTATTTTATTTATTATTGATGCATAGTTTTCATTTCTTTTAGACTGAGACGTTAAGTTTCACTTTCAGGCTGGTTCTATTTGTTTTTTTGACAGAACAAGCATATCATATTTTATCGCAGCATATCTACGTTCGCTTTCTTTCAAATGTTTCTCATGCTCAATTGTAAGTTGCTGTAATTCTTGTTGTTTATATAAATCACAATCACCGTTTTCGATGGAACTTGTTATTCGACGTATTTTATTCATTTCCATGTCGCATACTTGACATGTGTCTTCTCGCGGTTTTCGAAAACCCAAAATTTTACTGAGATCGTCGTAAAAAATATTTTTGAAGGTTGAAAAGCTTAGCACTGGACCTTTTCTCTTAACTGTTAAACGGTTGGTTTTAAAATGCGGCTTTTTTCTAACAAATTCCTTCCACATTTGCCTCATTGATATCCGTGATTCGAAAAACAGTTTTTGTGTCCTTGCCCTTCTGTAGTGCGATTCATTCGCTCTGTGCGAGCAAATAAAATCCGTTACTTGCTTTCTTGCCCCCCGTGTTATTCGCCGAGGGTTATTGCCATGTCGTCCTCGCCTATCTGGTTCGACACAAACACCATCGCAATCCATTTTCTTTAAGATAACTCTGACTTTTTTGTTGGAAATTCCGTAACATTTTGTAAAGGCTGTTTTACATACAGCACCTAAAGTGGGAATCTTGTAGTAAACCTTCTGATATCCACTCGGGTATACTTTTACTTGTAGCAGTTTTGACATAACATAGATCTGCTCATTGTATGGTTTATCAAATACTTTCCGTCTTTCTTGTCGGATAAACTGTCGTACGTTCAGTCCATGTTTTAACAGGCACCCATTGTCGCAACAGACTAGATTAAGAGAAGCGATGTCACCATACGCGGCGTTTTTTCGCCTTGTGATCTTCGGTTTTCTGCTCAAGTAAATTTTCGTAAATTTTGAAGACGTTTTTCGGCGCCCTCTTTCAACTGAGGAGGCGACAGGTCTTTCATGGCAAAGCCGGCTGTTCACATCAAAACGATAGATCAATCGAGACAAATCACAAGTTTCCCCTCCACAAGCTAAGGAAGCCATTTCAAAACCATATCAGTAGGTCGTCGATCTGGGATGTTTCAGTTAAGGGTTCATAAATCATTGTTACGTGAAACGTCGCGCGCAAAAGAACAGCATATAAACATTCATTTTTCCTCATTTATATTTTCATCGAAACAGATAGATAACTTTACTAAAGTGTCATTGTTAATAGCAGTTGCCCACTAAGTAAGGACACTATTAAAAACTAAGAATATTACAGAAAAATACCTATATACAGGCCTTTTTTTTTCGCGCTTAGCGCCGGCCGGCTACATGTATTTACTTCGAGTTCTGATTGGTTCATTGGAGTCTGTTGTGATTGCAAGTAATTTTCACTTTGTTCTCGGTTTTACAACGCCCAATTGAAAACCGCTCTATAAGGGTGCGTTCCATTGCTCGTATTTCGAAATTAAAATTACCGGATTAGTCATTAAATTTCAAGCTCTAGAGCATATTAGAACTGCAAACTGACCGATACTTTGCCGACATGCACACGAAACTCGACGTCCATTTTGATAACAGTCGTTATTAATCCAGTTAATTTGTGGACGTCCTGTTTGTTTCACTGGGAAGCTGCTTAATTAAGCTATACAGTTGAACCTGTCTAATACGGACACCGAAGGGTGAGAGCAGTGTCCGTATTAGAGAGGTGTCCGTATTATAGAGGTCACCACGATGACGTCACTTTTGAGACTCCACTGACAGTTTTTGTTCAGTAATTAAAAACAGGCCCACACTCGTCAAGTCAAGTCAAGTTTATTTTATCCCATGATTGATGTTACAGTAGTACAAGTCATAGTTATGACAAGGGAGCAGGAGCTCTCAACAAACCCTACTAGCCCCTGTTACATCGTGTTTTTACCTACATTACAATAACATGGCTATAAGTTAACTATTCATTACCTAAATCATATTTCAATACATATGAATACATTTTAGCGTTTGCTAAATACATTTCTACCAAGAAGATTATTTACAGAGAAGATAGTTTTGGATTTCAAAAGATGACATTTCCATAACGGAGATATGGATAAACTAGTGCATAATAAAGCGTTCTTAATACTTTAAGTGACACATAATGCCGAGCCTAACATAGAATTCCAGCTGTTTTTGAGATTTTGTGCTGAATATGGTCAATGTGTTGTTTCCATGTTAACTTGGAGTCTAGGTCTTTTAACTGCATCTAAACTGATTAATATACAGCATTGAGACACTGTCTATCAGTAGTGTACTACACTGTGAAATTCTCAGCTACATAAGGTATACGAATCACTGTTTTAAAACGAAACGAACTACAACGCAATGCTGCATGTGAAAAAGTAATATAAAGTACAATTCTGAAAACGTCTTTCAATATATGTTTGCAACCACAAATTTCTTACTCAAACTATCATCACCTGATCACCGGAGTGTCCGTAATAAAGAGGTTTATATGAATTTGCTCTCTGGGGCCGAGATTTAGTGTCCGTTGTCCGTATTAGAGGGGGTCCGTATTATTGAGGTTTTTTTTTTTTAAAGAAAATATGCGAGAATTTTGTCGGGACATAGGAAACTGTCCGTAATAGAGAGGTGTCCGTAAGGAGAGGTTCGACTGTATTTCCGTTTTCGTTGAGTTACGTCCACGCACGCTCAACATTTACTCTTGCGCGCGCGTTTTCTTTTTGAGAATTGACGCGAACTACAACTAACGGTCATAACACGTATGAAAGGGGTTCGTTACTTACAAGCCCGAATCACCGATTTGGGTCTGGGCGCGTTCTAGTTTAGAGTGAAAAAAAATGTTTGCCAAAACTATTACTCTACATTTGGACTTTCACAAAAGCTTACCGACGCCAAAGGTTTCATCACAAGACTGGTATTATTCAAAAAAGCTCCGAACAAACCTTCTGGGAATCTACTGTGCCAACCAACAAGTGATTCACTGTTTCATGTACGACGAAAGTATAGCAGGTACGGGCCCAAATGAAGTAATATCGATTTTGAACTACACAGTTGGAAAGCTACAGAATGACCTTGGGAGGCATGATCAACTTATTGTGTGGTGTGACAATTCTCCGGCACAATTCAAGGAAAATTATTTATTTTTTTATTTGGATTACTTGGTGAGACGAGGTGACTTTCTAAGAGCCGATCTGAAGTTTTTACTTGCAGGCCATTCGTATTCTATTTGTGACCGACGGTTTGGAAACATTCAAAACCTTTTCGACACCCAGGAAATTATCCAAATACCAGAACAATGGGCGACTGTATTGAACAATAGTGGGCTGTCAAACGTCACAGTTCACTGGCTCACTCTTGACATGATTAAAGACTATAAATCATTTTTGAAATTGCAATATGTTGCTAGAAATGAACATTAGCAACATGAGAAGTTTGAAGTAAAAAACATTGCCTGGTTGAATTTTGGATATGGTGAAAAGATGAACACTGAAGGCAATCTCGAACTCGTACACCACCCCGATGAAGTCTTCATCCGATTTTGCATAGATCCCAATGAACTTCCCAAGATCGTTTCACATCTTAAGAAAAAGCAAGCAACCAAACTGCGTCCAGAATTGCTCTCTACATTGCGGCACGAAAAAAGGCCAGTTCGACGAGATGTAAAAAGACATTGCGTGAAATTAGCACGAAAATACTTAAATGAAAACGCTGACAGATTTTATGAAGCACTGCCATGTATTGACAAAGATACCGAGAGCGACAATGACAAGTGAAGAGATCATCAAAGCAAATTCAGCTTATAAGTTTGTTTCACAGTAGTCAGTGACATAACTTCAGACAGATCTGTCTGGTATTAGGGAAAGGTACCAGTTACAAAGTAAACATTGAAGGATCACGCCACTCCAAGTTCACTCTCCCAGCAACATTCCCAACACAAGGTACACAGTAAATAGGTCAAACCGAACATTAAAACGTTACCAACTCAAGTCTAAATCATATTCAACAGGCCGGGTTATGTACTTTTTCAGGTCACTGCTTGAAATTGTATTATAAACTCCAATGGGTTGACTTTTGCGACCTATTGTCAACCTATAGTCAAACCAAACACAGTCAAAATACACAGCACGATCCGCTTATTATTTGGAAATGACTTTCATTATTCGGGAATGGATTGCATTATTGAAATCAAAATATTATTCAGGTTTTAAATTGATAATTGGAATCTTCAAAGGGTAGGCTCAATCGAAATAACGAATGCTGATTGGTAAATTAACTGACATCGGTCAAAAGTTCACAGGCGGAACGCGCTGAGTATTTTGACTGTAAAACATTATCAACTGCTCAAGTCTAAATCATATTCAACAGGTTTATGTACTTTTCTATGTCACTGCTTGAAATTCTGTTAAAACTCCAACAGGTTGACTTTGTGATAGACTAGGAGCAGTCTCTCTTTCCCAGCTTAGTCCGTCGAGCGAGAAACGAAAAAACACTAGCGAACGGATAAGCTGGGAAAGAGAGACTGCTCGTGGTCTAATTTTGTGACCTACAGTCAACCTATGGTCAATCCCCGGGGGGGGGGGGTACTCCCATATTTCAGCTATATAGGTATGTGCCGCTGTGAAGGGTATGGTTTTCAGGCAGTTTAGTCTGGGATAGGGTATAGTAATCATAGTTTTTTGGTCTAGAATAGGGTATCATTTTCTGTGAACTTGATCAGTTGTGTGAACAATTTAGTCTAGACAAGGTTTTACTGGCAAATGGCATTTAAAAATCGGTACGGCGGACAGTACGGTATTTTTACTGACCTCTGTTAACTAACAACTGTGATAGTGAGCGAGTTTCTGGACAATAGCGAGTCTGGAATAGGTCTAGGATAGGGTAGGGTTTTTCGGTGTTTAGTCTAGAATAGGGTTGCAAAATGCAGCTAAAATGGTCTAGTGTAGGTTAATGGTCTCAGAGTCTCAGCGGCACACCCCACCCAAACATTTGCAGAGTACCCGCCCTCCCGGGGGTCAATTCAAATATTTAAACATTACCAACTCAAGTCTAAATCATATTCAACAGGTTTATGTACTTTTCCAGGTCACTGCTTCAATTGTGTAAAACTCCAGCAGGTGACTTTTGCGATGTGTGACCTATAGTAAAAAAAATACAGTCAGTAGTTAATTTTGTGTTTAACAACCAAACTTCCCTGGAGATCAAAGTACATACCCCTGACACCAACACAAGTGTTCGCAAATTGCATATATTAATTCAAATATGACATTTACGTAGCATAAGAACTGGCTGTGCCAGCATTCCAGAGTACAAATTGGTTATTCATGTAGTTGCAACAGCACTGTTCTTTTTACAGGATGTGACCTTGGTCGATAAGTTATCTTCAGTTTTCATTCACAGTTCACAACCCGAGTAAAATTTGAGAACAATTTGCCCTCCTAATACAGTATTTTAGCAAGTGACATAGCAAAAATGACAGGTACCTTTTCCAAAATTCAGACAGATATATATATATATAATTAGCAACTACTGTGATTTGCAGTCTGTCCATTTCAATGGATGGATAGGACCGTTTGATGTTGTGTTCGCCGCTTATTCCTGTGGGATTTTTGTCCCGGCAAGTTTTGTGTTTTATACAACTTAAATAAATAAATAAAGTCTTACTTTTAAACCCGTGAATACGCGAAAGCGTAATGAACGGGTTATCGGTGACGGTGGCTAATTAAAGGACTTTCGCGCCAATTATTTATGCGCATCCTTACTGCGCACGTAATTCATGTCGCAACGTCATGCAACGTCATACACGAGCGCGCGCGCAAAGGAAGAAATCTATTCACATGAAGGGATGGTAACCGTTGCGTTAACTTTGCTTTGATTTAACTTGCTTGGATTGTCGGTGACCCCTATTTTTTTCTTCATATATCACTTTCTTTACCGATTATCTACAGTTTGTGAAAAAAGGGAAAAAAATCTGTCTTGTAGAAGTTTGATTTTTTTCGTTTTTTTTTATCCATGCGACGTCGAATTGCACTCATATCTCAGCTGTATGTTGTTTCCGAATGCCCTCTTTAAAGGGTTAACTCATTTAAAGGTTGAAAACAGTTCGAATTATTTACGAATCAGGCCCACTTAGATAACATTTGAATATAATAGTTTTTCCCTAGCGATTCATCTTTGATATGGTTTAACAAAAGCCATGGACACCATGTCATGTTACGAGGACTAACTTTTAAAAAACAGGATATATTTCTACACATTATATCTCTTAAATCAATTCGGTGACCCCCAGTTTTTTTTTTTTTTTTTTTTTTGCATTTCTGACATCAGCAACTCATTATCAGACCGTAGCATAAGTTTGAAAAAAATCTGTCTTGTAGAAGATTTTCGCGCGAACGTCCTCAGCAACTCATTATCAGACCGTAGCATAAGTTTGAAAAAAATCTGTCTTGTAGAAGATTTTCGCGCGAACGTCCTTAAATTCACTCACTCACCGGCTCACTCACTCACTCGCTGATGTAAACGAATATAAACAACAATAAGCTTAAAGATGTTTCGCATTTGGAGTCTTAAGTGCAACGTTAAAATCGATCTATAAGGATTTTTCAACCGAAACACGCGTTTTTATGCGTGTCTACCTTGTAATAATAAAATTTAGTCGCAGTTGAGTTTAGTTCCTCGATAGTGTAGTAGATTGAGGTTGTGGCTTCTCGTTCGCAAGGCCCGAGTTGAAGTCTCGTTCGGGACCTTTTTTTTTCTTTTTTTCGGACTGGTCATTATGAAAGTGATGTACTGTTTTATTTTCTTTGCGTTCGTCAAAATCCTAACGTTTAATTCTTAAAAAAATATATCGAGCCGTGTCTGTGAAAACATAAGCTTACCGTTATATTGCGTTACGCGTTAGCATTTCTTCTTCACGGGTTGGCACGAGTTCAAACTGTGTACAGTCAAAAGCAGATAGATTTGTATCAAAACAAAGTCAACTCCAGCCTTACTTTTATTCAAATCAGGGGTCAATTCAGTTGAGTGTAATTCACTTGTAAATTACACTTGTAAACGTTTTATTGAATTGACCCCAAGGTACTAAGCACACAACTGTAAAATGGTCCATTCCGTTTCAGGACGTTTTGATAGACAGTGACGATGAATACCAGTCCCCCACAGTTGAGGCTGCCGTCAGGTTATGGAAAAAAAAACAGTCTGAGCGGAGAACTACACTCGCTACAGTTTCCCCTCTCTCAGAGTGTTCTAAGTACGCATCAGAAATAGAGCAACAAGCATTTCGAAAGATCAAAAAATGGAAGGATAATTTTGCCTTGAAACTGGACAGCGTACTAGGAGAGCGATTCCAGGAAATGGCTGCTAAACAGGAAGAAGAAATTAATCGCAAGAAAAAGCCAAAAGTTTTAAAAGTTCCCATGAACTTGAGCGATAAAGAAATGGGACAGCTGAAGAATAACCTGCTTCTTGAATTAAAAAGAAAATCGATTGGAAACGCTAACAGCGTTGGCTTACCCAGCGACAGCTTTTCATGTCCTCCCCTTCCCCCTATTCCACACATCAAGTTCCCAAGGAGAGCATCGACTGATCAGAATCCAGCAGATTTGAGAGCTCAAATGATAAAGGAGTTAAACCGCCGTGTTTCTTGTACCCCAGAGGACGAAGAAGCCTTACACTGCTACAAACCCTCGTCTCTTGTGCCGGACTTATCAAAGACTTCTCTTCAGGTCAAACCCCAAAACGTGGTTTACATACCACGTGGAATAGATGCTAAAACCTTGGATTTCGAAAGTATTCGTGACCTTTTGAGTTGGCATGAAGCTGAGAGGAAACGTTTGAAAGCTGAGTTAGAGAGGTTACCACAAGCTGAACAGGCGGGGGAACAGCAGGTGTGCAATCTAAAACTTAAAGTCTAGATATAGGTCTTCAAGGCTGCAAAGTTTAAAAGAATTCTATGAGAGCGTATTCGAATAAAATTGGGTTGAGTATTTTCCATAAAAAAAATTAAAGATTTGCATTACTTTCTGTTAATCCGTCGATGCCAGCGTTTTCCTGACAAATTGAAACAATATTTTCACCATATATTATTCATGTGTCTTACAATTACATTCCTTGTAGGTTTCATCCTATTTCAGTTAAAGTGATCAGAAGCAGTCTTAAATATGCTCATTCTACTCACGGAAGTAGAACTTTTGTTAGGGAAGCGTTTTTTTAAAAACTAGTCGATTAATTTTTTTTTCAAATCTTTTGATCTTAAGTTTAACATGTAATACACTCTCTCTGTAAATTTCAAGTGCATTGAATCATTTTAAGGGCGTGAAATAAAATTAAAAGTATAGGGGTCTTTTTCATCCGTCTTCCAATGTTATTTGCTGACAGCTGGTTAATTTCAGGACCTTCTCTTTTGTCTACATCAGGGCGCTGAAAAGAATGGGCGGTGCAACGCGCCCACAGCGCGATGTGTGATGAGGAGCGAGACTGGGCCGAGCGCCCTCGAGAGAGCCGGCTTAATTCTACATATTTGTGCGCTTTTGAATCAACAAGTTTGCCATTCCTTCAACACAAATCCACGTTTAAACGTGTTACACGTGCGTGGCCGCAGCCTTATGTTAATTGCTATTGTGCTATCAAAAGAACAATTTTCACGATCGCTTTTGCAGCAGCGAGGCATGGCAAACGTGTTGTTTCAAAAGCGTACAAATATGTAGAATGTAGACAAAAGAGAAAGTTCTGAAATAAACCAGCTGTCAACAAATAATACGGCAATGAAACTTTGGAAGACGAATGCAAAAGTCCGCTATACTTAAAATATTATTTCGCGCCCTTAAAATCATTCAATGCACTTGAAATTTACAGAGATAGTGTATTACATGTTAAACTTTAGATCAAAAGATTTTAAAAAAATTTCATCGACTAGTTTTTAATAGCCTGTTCCAGGCGTTCAGATAGTGGAAAAAGCGATAATAGTTGGGGAAGGCGCGAAGAAAAGCGAGCGAAAAAAATGCGGGGAGACGAGGGAAAGCCTGTAAACAAACTCAACAAAAGGTCCTTCCACCCACTTTAGACCGCCAGCTCAGTTGTCAATCAGATGTCAATTACAACCGGATAAGATTTCTCGGGATTAGATTTCCCGGGAAATATGATCTCGGTCTGCGTTTCGATGTCCGATCGTTGTCACGTTCTTCTGCAAATGAATTGCCAGTCCATCCGTCAACGTGTTGTAGGCTTTGCTAAAAAGAAAATGTGAAGTTTTCATGAACCAAAGTTCCGTGTGTGTCCCTTTTTAGTACAGTTAAAAATAAGGATATTGTTGGATATTCTGGAGCGGAGAGTTTGGTGTTGGCCGACATTGCTCGCTCGTTAGGCCACAAACTGGATAAAAGTGAACAGAAATCTGATGTTAGCAAACCTACACAAGGTCGCCGATAGGACATACTCCCTCAGCGAAGCGTGCGCCGACGGCTGACAGCGCTGCGAAATCGCGACGTTCTCTCGCTTTTGCAAGCTCTGGTGAGGACCAAAATTCGCTTGGAGTGGCCCTTTTTAACGATGCAATGGCGAAAAAATGCGGGGCGACGAGGGAACAAGGTTATTCAAGCAATCTTTCTGTTCTTCGCGAAGAGATACGATATTCGGGAAGTCTTTGAATACGTTGTTTACAACGATTTCGATCTCAGCGTGACTCGATGATAGCTGTCTTTCCTCCGCCATATCGCCTTACTCATCAGCGCTCAGAAAGTGTCATAATTGACCAATCAGAGGGTATACCGGATTCCGGTATACCAGAACAACCTCTTGTTAAGTTTGTTTACAGGTGCTCCCTCGCTTTCTCTCCCCAATCTCCCCGCTTTTTTTCGCTCGCTTTTCTTCGCGCCATCCCCAACTATTCGCGCTTCCCCAGTATATGAACGCCTGGAACAGGCTAAGTTTTTAAATAAACGCTTCCCTAACAAAAGTGTTACATTTGTGAGGAAAATAAGCATATTTAAAACAATGATTTTATCACATCAACTGAAATCTAGTGAAGAAAACAGGATGAAACCTTCAAGGAATGTAGGTTTTAGCGCCTATTTATTTATCGTCTCTTATTTCCCTTAGGCTCCCATCTAAATATACTCTAAGGAATTCAAGTGATAAACTTTTACTTAGTTATCCGCGTTTTAAATCAAAAGCTACACTAGGTGACCGTTCTTTTACCTCTGCTGCACCGAAACTGTGGAATGCTTTACCATTTGACATAAGAAGCGCCAGCACAGTTAGTATTTTTAAATCCAAGCTAAAAACTCACGTTTTCCGTCGTGCATTTTTATCATAGTGTTTTTATTAATGTAAGTTTACTTTTAATTGTAATTTTAGCTTTTAAATTATTGTAAGTCTATTTTTTTATTATTTTAGCTTTTTAAATCATTGTAAGTTTACTCCTAATTGGAATTTTAGCTTTTAGCCATTTCTGTTTTTAATCTTGTTATGCGCATTTGAACATTTTATGGAATTTGCGCACTATAAATGATATTATTATTATTTATTATTATTATTTATGGTACATGAATAATATGTGGTAAAACTATTGTCTCAATTTGCCAGGAAAACGCTGGCATCGACGAATTAACAGAAATTAAAATAATGTGAATTTTTAATTTGTGAATGGAGAATATTCAACCCAATTTTATTCGAAAACGCTCTCGTAAATTTTTTTAAACTGTGCAATCTTGAAGACTTACATCTAGACTATACACGGCATACAGTCGTTTAAAAAGTTTAGGTCTAGATGTTGAGAAAATTAGTAATATGCAAAAACCATGACGTCATCAGATTGTTGTTATCGTAACACCGATGTCAATCAAATCTACTTTTTTGGAAAGTTCATATCATCTCTAGTATATGTGTTAAGCAGCTTGCCTGACCGAGCTCAGACAGTGAAGTATCAGCCGTTCAAATTTGGGATGTTATGTCGCCAAAAAATCCAGTCGAGCCACCTTAAACAAACTAACTTTACCACGATTCAACCAGAGCAGCTTGGCCAAAAAAATTACTATCTATTTTTAATTTGCGGCCGTTTATAAGAAATAGTCCAGTTTCGAATTCGCTATGGTCGCTGAATGAAAGCACTGAAGACGCATTTTTACAGGGTTAGCCTCAATCTGAAGTGATAAATTCACAAATTCAGGCGAGAAGATGACCTATTCAGAGCTCTGTCTGTTGGTTTAATTTTCAAATTTCACGTACCTTTTGCCGGTATTTGTGAATATTTTACGTCAGGTCGAGTCTAACCCTGTGTCAATGTGTCATTGGTGTTTGAATTCAGCGGTAATTTTAAATACGAAAATGGCTTATTATGCGGTAAGAAGAGATCAAATCGCCATGCCCCATAATAATTATTTGGATTCTAAAGCCTGGGAAAATGAGAGCGAACGTCGCCGTTCATACTCTCGATCGGCTAGTTTACTGCTACTGCTAGTCGATCTAGGCTATCTAATCTGCTGCCGCTTGATTCGAACTCTAACCGTTCCTTTATACAAAACAGTTCACTACTAAAAGAGCTAAAGAGGCACACACAACACCATCCCCGCGGTATGGCCAGTACCTTACGCGTACAGACATAGACAGCTGTTTTCTTTTCTTTTCTTTCATTCAAAACCGTAACCGTAACCGTAACCGTGACGTCATCAACATTGAATGCCAAAATCTAGCCCTCTGATTGGCTACACAATGTATGTAAATCACTCCCTTCTACTACTATATTTTTGCGTCATTTCTCATTATAATAAAAACATTTCATCCCGTCGTTACCACGTCATTTTCCCGTTACACTTATCATTCGTTCGGAGAAGCTGAAAAAATATATTTATATACCAGGTTAGCTGAGTGTAATTGCAAAGTTAGTCGGTATTAAGGTGTTTCCCTCCAGTTTTCATGCAGCCGCACCGAACATTTTTGAGCGGTCATTTAACTTTCTTTTTTTGAATTACGATGAAACTTACAAAAATATTGTACTTAGTTTGGAGTTTGTGAAAGTGTAATAATTTTATAAATCGCGTTTAAAATTACGTAGATAAACGAGAAACATTGAAATCACTCGAGTCTAAATTCCTGGCATCTAGAAAAATCAAAACTATTACGATAAACTACGGCATATGGCAAACAAAATATCTAAAAACTAGAAACTTTTGTCAAGCCAATTTTAATTTGAGTAAATCGGAAAAACATTTCAAAGTTGTTATTTTCCATGCGTATGAGCGCATCCATAAGTTGCTCAATTAAGCTTATAAAAGTTTAATTTCTCAATCTCAAATTAACGCTAAAATGTGTGTTTAGTGTATGAGATGAAACTATGAAAGTTTGAAAGCGTTTGTCGTTTGAGTTTTGGAAATTCAATTTTCTATGGGAAGCCATAGTTTTTTGACTGAGTCCTTGATATTGTAGTTTTAGCGCTTTTCTACATATTTCAAAAACCGCGAGATAGATTTTTTAAAACTCTTATTGTCTCGAAGTTTCATGTTGATTGAAACATTGCAACATGGTCAAATAATATAATAAAGCTCATCTACTTTCTGCTTTGATTGCACAGTTAAAGGCGCACAAAGACGCGCTAATTAATTCAGGTGAAGTGTAACGCATTTCTGCGTGCCATTATGTTTTGCGAAGTAATGGCTGTGTTTTCACGAGGCGGTTTTTCTCGCTTAACATTCCTGTAGGTAATTTGTTTACTGACCGCGTTAAGCAGCTTAAAAAATTTATGCGTTTTCACGGACAGAACTTTATTCATTTTTCTTATACCATGTGCGATACATTTTCTTTTGTTAAAACAATAGAAAATTAGAACACAAAAGAACGACAATACAATGCCCTTCTTTGTTGTTTAATTGCCGACAAGCTTAAGCGACCTGGTTTGGTGGCTTAAATTTAATGAGAATTCTACTGTAGTTCGCCGACTCGCTTAACTTTAAGCGAGTTGGACAAGCAACTGTTTTCACGAGATTTCCGACTGTCACTCGCTCAGCGACTTGGAAAATCGCTCGTGAAAACACGGCCAATGTTAGGGGCTATGTTCCACGTTATTTTTATCATTCTCACTATTCAAACCTCATTGAATATTTATGATCCCTCGCGATGACGTCATTGACATTATATAAGCAACTTAATGATATGCATCTGTGTCAGCCAACAAGTCACGGGGAATACAACTCGCCCCATCCTGCCTTCCTCACGTTGCGTCTCTAGCACTTCGTGCTGACTCTCTGTCGTTTACTCGACAGGTAGGACTTTCCCATTCCTAAATGCTTATGAGGCAGCAAGAGGGATAATGAACTAATTTCAGTAGGACGTTTATTTGAAAGCAGGGTTTTTGCTCGTATTTGACGTGCACTGGACACTATCGGCATTTTCAATTGTTGGGAAAGGAAAAAACGCGACTTGCATAATTCTCAACACGCAGAAATGCGTTACACTTCACCTGAATTAATTAACGCGTCTTTGCAGGGGCACCCAACGAATCTGTTCCTCACTTTATTTGTTCCCCAGAGGAATTCTTGCTGGCTGGCAAATATTCCATTTTTGCACTGGCTGCTTGAGAAAGGAGTCGCAAAAACAAACTGTCCTGCCTAACTTGAGCAGATCGAAAAGAGACTGATTTATGTTGGATTTTGTGAGGAGACGTTTGATGATGTTGGTCACTTTGGGGCTTAAAGGGGTTCAGCTTGGTAGTAACAAATTCAAGCAGTACTTAGAGACACCCGAACAGGTTTAAGTTCGAGACGGCAGTACGTGTACAAACAATAAACGAAAAGGCTTCAAATAGTTTTCCATTAATGTTTTAATGTTTCCCTTTTGGTAACTTACTATTATTGTTGTTTTTTTATTTGTTAATTTTTTTTAATTGCTGGCTTGGAAACAGACTTTTTTATCCAGCTGGCTGGAAATTTCCCTAGGTGTTATGCTGGGAAAAAGGAACAGATACATTTTTCCCAGCAACGTAGAAGAACACCTGGAAATGCTTTATATCATTTATTTTAATTTATTTGAGTAAAATAATGCATTTTACCAAAGACTGTTCGTTGGGTGCCCTTGTCGTGTGCGCCTTGAACCGTGCAATCAAGGAACGAAGTCTCAATCGCGTTTTAGGTGAACTTTATTATTTTATTTGACCATCTTACAATGTTTCAATCAAGATGAAACTTCGAGACAATGTTGTTCATATTATAAAGAAACGACCACAAAAATTTAAAACAAATCTGTCTCGCGGTTTTTGAAATATGTAGAAAAACGCTAAAACTACAATATCAAGGACTCAGTCAAAAAACTATGGTTTCCTATAGGAAATCGAACCTCCAAAACTAAAACGAGAAACGCTTTTAAACTTTCATCTCATACACTAAACACACATTTTAGTGTAATTTTTAGATTAAGAAATAAAACTTTTATAAGCTTAATTGAGCAACTTATGGATGCGCTCATACGCATCGAAAATCACAAATTCGAAATGTTTTTTACCGATTTACTCAAAATTGGCTTGACAAAAGTTTCTAGTTTTTAGATATTTTGTTTGCCATATGCCATAGTTTATCGTAATAGTTTTGATTTTTCTAAATGCCATTGCAATCGCTCGGAATTTAGGCTCAAGTGATTTCAACGTTTCTCGTTTTTCTCCGCAATTTTAAATGCGATTTATAAAATCGTTACACTCTTATAAACTTCAAACTCAGTACAATATTTTGTGTAAGTTTCATACTAATTCAATGAAGGAAAGTTAGTTAAACGGCGCTCAAAAATGTTTGGTGCGGCTGCATGGAAACTGGAGAGAAACACCTTAAACGACCATAACTAGTAAAACGTTTTCTTCAAAGTACTGAGAAATCTACCTTCTTAGTTCTTGTGACAATAATTGTCTAGTAAGAACTTTCTAGAATATTTTAGAATGACGAGTCATTGTTATTAAGTAAATTCGTGTAATTTTTAAAATCAGTAGTGAATAATGATTTAATCTACTAAACATAGCTTTAATTGAAGTTTCTAGAACATGGTTCATTGAGTATATATGAAAGCGGCTCGCAGTTCAGTTTCAACCAGTTCCAAGAAGGAGTGTAACAGCAGTATAATTAATAGCTAATAATTATTTTCTGCTTCCTGATGTATTCACGTTTGATATCGTTGTTGTTCGTTATTCTCAGCTGCTGATTGATAAAGACGATGCCAATAGAGTTCTTAGATCAATGATGAAAATCATGGAAGATATTTTTACAGGAACAATAAAGCGATTCATTGGTTCTGCCCAACCAGCTGCTCAAGTTGAAGGTTACACCTTAGAGTTTTAATTCCTTTAACGTAGAGGGCAAATAATTAGTGAATGTTGGTTGGTTGAGAGACAGGGTACAATAGGTTTTTTAACCCACCGTTACAGATCTTTAGTGTACGATAAGCATGAGCACAAGATGACATATACAACCAATCACTTTTCTATGTAATGTGGTGCTTGTGCTTTCGCTTGCGTTTTTTTACCTTGCACGGGCAGCGACTCAACGTCGAAAACATAAACGCAAGTAGAAGATGAACAGGAAAAATGACCTTTTCTTGTGCTTCCGTTTTTCCTTCCGCTTATGCCTGGGTCTCACCCGCTGGTTTCTTGTGCTTTTGCTTTTGCTTGCGACTTACGTGTAAAGCAGCCTTTTTCACCTTTATTTTTAAACATCGTCAAAATTTTAATATATATTATTAATGTACCTATTCATTGTTTTGAACAGGTTATTGTTTGTAATAATCCACATAAATGCTCACTGAAATGGAACAACGGGTCATTATTGTGGTCAGTGAGGTGACCACAATAATGACCTACTGTTACACCACAGTGATTTTCTAGAATCTCAAAAATTCCAACATGGATAGTACCCACGACTCCCCTGACAGATCTGGGTAGTGCTTCTGATTGGTTGAAACAAATTTCCCTCGCGGCACGCATGGATCACGCGCGTATGTTGTGTTCATGACAGGACGGGAAAAAGACGAATAATATATCCCCCACAGATTTCTGTTGTGTGTTATGTGTAAATCTCATCAAAGACAATTCGTCACGATACATACTACATGGGAGATCAAAGGACGGAGAAGAGTGTCTTCATTTAATTAATGAATTGCCATTTGAAGTGAATTTGTCAGGCGGACCCGAAGTCAGATATCTGTGTGATACGTGTCTTCGCCTACTCAAAAAGAGGAAGGGACTTATAGGCAATACTTTGATCGTACCTGCACCGTAAGTACGCTATCTAAAACTAGTTCGACTGTGCCTTCATTTCCGAAAAAAGTATCACCTATCTCAAAACAGGAACATAGCTCGTCGAATCTTCTTGGCTTTCCGTTCGCATCACACTCGAAGGGCCAGACTTCACAAAGAATTTTCATGCATTCTTAGAAAACTACAGTAAAGGAAATTAAGTAAACGGTACGGTACGGTAAAGGAAATCTGGATTGACTTTGTAAGAAACATTTCACGGACTGTTTCTTTATGTTATCAGTGTGTTATCAATAGTTTTTGTGAAATATTTAGAAAACTCGGCCACATTCGGTCAAGCGATTGTGCAATTCAAGAAATTCGCTTGCGTGGACATACAGTTTCCTATATACAATTATTTAACACGTTTTGCTTTTGAGAGTCATCTCAGTAATTTAGTGTTTGTGCGAATGATTGTAATATGATATCTAGGATGACGTAATTGGAATGGTCAAGAAGCACGTGATCGATGTATATATAGTTTTAGAATGCTTGAGAATAAATCAGTTACAATGCGAATACGGTGTGGCTCCGGGGGTGTGGTTCACTGCGTTATTTCTCGGTTACAGACCAAACGACGCTCGGGCAGCGCTAGTCTAAATGGGTGAAAGGTCTGGAGTATTTTCTAGTTGCATCGAACATTACTGAAAAGAAACAGAAGCGTGCTGTCGTTTTACATTTGGCAGGTGCTGAAGTTCAAACAGTGTTCGAAACT
This sequence comes from Cladopsammia gracilis, assembly GCA_022457155.1. Lineage (NCBI taxonomy): Eukaryota > Metazoa > Cnidaria > Anthozoa > Scleractinia > Dendrophylliidae > Cladopsammia > Cladopsammia gracilis. The sequence goes on from JAJGOT010000610.1 coordinate 101,610, forward strand.
CTCAGCGATACAGGAAAAGATTATGATACAGCACTGGCCAAGCTGACGGAATATTTCGAGCCAAAGAAAAATATTCCGTTTGAGCGGCATGCTTTTCGTCAGGCAGCACAAGGACCGACTGAAAGCATCGACGCATACGTTACTCGTCTACGGAGCCTTGCAAAATCCTGTGATTACGACAAAGTTGATGAAATGATTCGAGACCAAGTAGTTGATAAATGCGCCTCGAACAGTATTCGCCGTCGACTGTTACGGAAAAACTGATCTTACGCTGGATGGAACTCTACGAATTGCTCGATCGATTGAAGAGTCTGATCTGCATGCAACTATAATGGAAGCAGCTTCGGGAAATTCAGAGCAGCAAGTCAACCAGATTTCGACTGGTTTTCAGCAGACACGACAAAATGGAGGAAATTCTGGGTCGCGTCAACAAAGAAATGCGAAGAATGTAAGATTCAAGAACCAAGACACGAGTCAGTTTGTGTGTTTTTGTTGCGGTCGTGCGGGCCACAAAGCGAAAGAATCTTCATGTCCTGCGAATGGAAAAACTTGCAGTAACTGTGGAAAGCAAGATGGAGTGTGCAAAGGAGCGAAACAAGCGACTAAAGACCCAAGTCTCTCTCTGTTACGCAACAACGGAATGGAATTCGGTATGTGGCAACCGAACATGACACCTCGGACGATGAGTATTTGTTAAGTATTTATTGGGAGCAACAAAACGGAGAACAAAAATGTTCCGATAACTGTGGAAGATACGTTAATTCCTGTTATTATCGACTCCGGGGCTAGCGTAAATGTGCTGGACGGTTCTACATTCAATAATCTGTCAGCGAAAGGAATTGCACTCAGAACATCTAATGTAAAGATTTACCCATATGGTCGGAAACGCCGCTTCCTGTTAAAGGAACATTCCACATAAACGTGTCAATGCCTAAATTACATACACAGGCTAACTTTGTGGTAGTTGAAAACTTGCACGCGGGGTCTCTTCTCGGAAAGAAAGCGGCTATAGAGCTTGGTCTGCTCAGAGTTGGACCGGACGACCCGCATGCCACTAACCAGATTACGGTGGGGTCTGTTCAAGCAATTGTTGACAAACACGATGCAGTGTTTAATGGTGTCGGCAAACAAGATACATATTGACCCAGCAGTCACGCCAGTCGCCCAACCACAGCGTGGCGTGTCATTTCATGTTCGCAAAGATGTGGAGAAAAAGCTTGAGGAGCTACAAGATCTCGATATTATTGAGGATGTCGAGGGCCCAACGCCTTGGGTTTGGCCTTTAGTGGCAGTCCCAAAATCCCACGGTGACGTGCGAGTTTGTGTTGACATGCGTAGGGCGAATGAAGCTGTGATAAGAGAGAGACATCCGATACCAATACTTGAGGAAACATTGGAAGCACTCAACGGAGCTGTTGTGTTTGCGCTGGGGCTACCACCAGGTTGAGCTGCACCCAGCATCTAGAGTTCTTACTACGTTCTCAACACACAAAGGACTTAAGCGATACAAACGCTTAATATTTGGCTTGTCATCTGCACCGGAAATGTACCAATACGTAATTCAGCAAATGTCACAAAGAATGCCCGCAGCACGGAACATTTCCGATGACATCATTGTATTTGGATCTGATGAGGAGAGTCACGACAAGAGTTTAGAACTGACACTCTCACGCCTTGAGAGCAGGGGACTTACACTTAACCGAGAAAAGTGTATTTTCAGTGTACCAGAATTAGGTTTCTTTGGATTCAAAATTTCCGCTAACGGAATAGCGCCAGATGACAAGGTTGAGGCAGTGAAAAATGCAAAAACACCACAGAATGAAGCGGAAGTGCACAATTTTCTCGGGCTTGTGAACTATTGTGCGCGCGTCATCCCGAATTTCGCGACACTTGAGGAGCCATTACGGAAGCTTACAAGGAGTGACGCAGAGTGGGTTTGGGGTAAAACCCAACAGGATGCATTTGATCGCCTTCGACTGAGTCATTCTTACCAGTGACTGTGTTGTTGCACATTACGATCAATCAGCGGATATTGAACTGAAAGTAGATGCTAGTCCAGTGGGCTTGGGTGCGATTTTACTACAGTGGAGTGGCGACAATGTTCGTCCTGTGGCATACGGTAGTCGTACATTAACCGAAGTTAAGAGGCGATACTCGCAGACCGAGAAAGAGGCTCTGGCAGTTGTGTGGGCTTGCGAACGCTTCCATATTTACTTGTACGGCAAACCGTTCACCCTCTACACAGATCACAAGCCGCTGGAGATCATCTACAGTCCAAAGTCAAAGCCGCCGCCACGGAATGAAAGATGGACACTTCGCCTGCAACCGTACCGGTTTACTATGGTGCACATGGCGGGAAAGACAAACCCAGCTGATGTACTCTCGAGATTGCCGCTGGACAATCAGCCGTTCAGGGAAAGGAACATCGCTGAGGAGTACATAAACTATGTCGCAATGAATGCTGTTCCAAACGCGCTCACACTTGAGCAGATTGCGACTCAACTGAGACAGACCCGATACTACAACAAGTGAAATACTGTTTGAGTGGATCTGCGTGGCCAGACACACCCTACAAGCGGGTCCAGGATGAACTGTGTGTGAATAATGGACTCATTTTAAAAGGTTCTCGCATTGTCATGCCGAGTACGCTGTAGCAGGCAACCCTTTCCAATGCACATGAGGGGCACCAAGGGATTGTGTGGACGAAACAAATGGTATGAGAGAAAGTGTGGTGGCAAGGCATCGTGCAATAGGTGGATACCATGGTCAAGGCTTGTTTACCCTGTCAGTCTGTTGCGGCCAAGTCTACAGTGGAGCCACTCCGACCAACAGTGATGCCTGAAAAACCATGGCAAGAGGTGCATATAGACCTCTGTGGACCCTTTCCGTCTGGCGAAAGTTTGCTAGTCTGCGAAGTTGCGTGTACGCGTTGGCCAGAAGTAGTGATTCTGCGTTCCACTACATCTGCGGCCATCATTGGACATCTTCGAAAGATATTTGCTGTACATGGATTGCCAGAAAAAGTAGTGACTGACAATGGAGCGAATCTGGTGTCAGAGGAATTTGAGAACTTCCTGCGGACACATGGTATCAACCATCGTAAAGTCACGCCCTATTGGCCGCAGGCCAATGCTGAAGTCGAGAAAGACCATCGAGAAAGCGATCCGCGCTGCACATGCTGAAGGCAAGGACTGGCGCACAGACATGTTTACCTTCCTTCTTAAGGTGGCTGAACACAGTTTTACTGTACTTATGCATCATTCATTGTCATTTTAAAACCACTAACGTCTGGGCGCCCAAAATTGGCGAGGCATAAGATTAAGCAACAAGCTATATATTTTGATATTTTTGTCGAGCTTTTAGGGTGTTTCCATGGCAACAAGGTGGATTGTAAATCAGCCTGCAATATTTGGTTTCGTTTATTTTCAGAAAATCTAGTCGTTTGCTTTTGTCCATCATTTGTCTCTTGTAAACTCGTAAAAATATTCGCGTGTTAACACTACTCTCATGTAATTTTGAGGGATCTTCCGTAATTTGTGGTTTAATATGTTTGCCTTTTGTAAAAATCTCCTCTGTTGGATTTCAAATTTTTGATGGCAGGTGAGTTCGGTATATTCGGAACTATTATTGTGCCAAATTTCGTGAAATTCTAACGAGTGGTTCCGTAGAAATCAGCACGTTTCCGAGGAAAGTCGCTAAAACATCCAGTCACAATTTTTTTGGTCAACTGCGCATGCGTTGCATTTGACTGGGTTCTCGATCCAAAGACAAAAACGACCAAAAAGGCAGTGTATTTTTCAATGGTTCTATAAATTATCCATTGATTCAACAAACATTTTTACGAACAACAAATTGTTTGATTTTTAGACGAAAAACAACACTTTCGCGATCCACGCTGAGCAAAATAAAATGATCGCTGAATAGGCGCCAAGTTTGTTTTTTCTAAAAACATGCACGTGCTGACTCACGTAAGCAGCTGAAATTGAAGAGCGCGTGCAAACTGTGTTCAGCCACCTTAACTACCGTGCGACGCCTCATGCGACTGCAGGAGTGTCCCTGGCACTTCTGCATCTGGGAAGAAAAATCAGAACAAAAGTACCCCAAGTCGAAACCCAGATGTCTAATGTTCTGTCCGCTGCACTACAGTCAGCTAAGATCAAAGATCAACAAGAAAAGCAGCGCACAAAGGCGTACGCGGACAAGCGAAACCAAGCAAGTCCCTCAGACATCAAAGCTGGTGACAAAGTACTGCTGCTACAACAGGCGAGGCAGAACAAGCTATCTACACGATACGTCCCTGAGCCATATAGCGTAAGGGGTCTAGTTTGATTCTGCAACAAGGGGAAGGACGTGTGTTCATGCGCAATGTGTCGCATGCACACAAGTTGCTCCAGAGCACTGCTGTTCAGGAGGAGGATGACTACGAGATGGATGAGGACCTTCCACGGGCAGTGGACCAGAATGTGGACCTTTCCCCGGCAGTGGATCAGGATTCACGGAGACCTGTTCGTGTCAGGCATCCGCCAGCTTATCTGAATGATTTTCAATTATGAACAATCTAAGCTGCTTATCGGAATGGTTTTCAATTATGAACAATCTAAACTGAGCATTTCGTCTATTAGCCACAAAATAGCTTTGCTGAATACTAAAAGTAATAGATATTTGAATAAAACTTTGGACTGAGAGATTTTGTTGTCCTTTTTCCTGTGTTTGTCATTCTAGACTTTGTCCGGTTCGCGATCTTTTGTAACTCAAAACCAGATTTTTACGAAAATGCTGCTAGAGTACGTAGGATCTGTAGAAGATCTGATCAGCCATCAGATCTGATCTGATCGTTCGCGGTCCTTTGCTCCTTGTTCTACTATTGTATTATTTGGGACCGTAGGTCTTTTCAGATCCGACTATGCTGCTCATTTTTTAAGACCTTTTAACATGGTATTGGCCATGTATTCGCTAATAGCGATGGTTTATGTCTATCCTCACTTTCTTTATCGCGACAACGACATGATATTTCAAATTCTTTGCCTATTACTCAAGGTCACGCGCCGCTGTGACGTGGGTCAATTGGCAAGCATTTGGATTCGAGCTCTCATTGTTGCCATCACCACGTGCGATTTGGTAGAGAATTGGCGTTCGCGCTAGTTTTTCTATCTTTTTTGCTGCTACACCGTGCTGACGAGACCCAACCAGGTCGAAACAGCTGTCCACGGTTGCATTTTGGCTTTCAGTTTGGGCTCTATCATGTCGTTGTCGCGTTAATTGTTCTACGTAGTATCAGCTTTGCTCACTATGTTTGTATTACTATTTTTGGCTGATCAGATCTTCTATAGATATTTTGGCGCTCATTTCTCAGACGTCCGTTTCGCAGGGAGCCCAGTGGTGGCGTCGCGAAACGACGTCTGTTTACTCAGGCTACTTTGAACGTGGAATGAAAAATTATCGAAAGGAAATTTCCTATTTTTATCCAAAGCCCATATCCCCAAATTCCTGATTATTACTGCTACTGACTGTCAAGGAACGTTTAACCCTTGTAAGAATTGAAACGTTTCAAGAGTGTACTAAATCTCACTTCGCTTGCTCACATTTTTTCCAAGATTTATATCCTCCTGCTTCCTTTTTCCTATTCTGCGGTAACTTGAGAGCTGTACCTGGCCAGTACAGAATATCACAAACGGCGCATCACAGCGTTTCATCGAGGCCATAGTTGATCAATTCTAACAAACACTTAACTGATCGCACCGGTAAGAAAAATTCGCCCAAGGAATTCATTAAAGCGGTCGTCAAAATTGAAATTTAGTTTGACATTTCCCATTACAATGATTAAAATCCTTGCACAATTCTTACGAGATTTAGACAATCACTACTTTCACTAAGGCCCGCTTCAGACGCCGAACTTTTCATGAGCCGAACCTATAAATACCTTGAATTATAAAGTACATGAAAAGTTCGGCGTCTGAATCAGTTAAGAACGGTTATTTGAATTTGGAACGGCTTAGCAGCCGTTCTTCCCGCCTGGCTCAGAGGGGAATTTCGGCATTGGAACAGCTTTGATTCAGACGCCAAACTTTTCATGAGCCGAACTTAATGCATAAATTATTAAAACTTATTTTACATGCAGTTTCTCGTAGAGAGCATGCATCGTAGAGCGTGTTTACCATCATGGCGGCTTGGAGATAACACCAAAGACATGGGTAGCTCCTGCTTCGCTAACACGAACTATGTTTGTATTGGATGTCGCATGCCGATCTGTAACAAGTGTTCTATTCTCGAAAACAACGAAGATACTGTTGGTTAACAAGAGCAGAGGGGCTAAACAGAAATTTACCAGCTGTTGTCTGCTTGTCACCATGGAATGCAATAGGGTCTGCATCTTTTTCCTTCAAATTCTCGCCTTCTCCATCAGTGTTCGAGAAAAATCCCCGATATGGGACGATTGCGTGGTGCGTGTTCTGACATCGTCCGCCATGTCTACACTTTGCCCGAAAACCGCTGACCTTTCGTTTTGTTTCTCTTCAAACTGAATTAAGTTCGGCGTCTAAATTAGCCTCCCACGCAGTCGTTTTTAGGGGCATCGTGTTTCACTCCCCCCCACAAACGCCTGCTCAACCGTGACCAACATTCCTTTGCCCCGCTTAGCCAATCACATTGTACCTACTTTATCTGGTAGGTTGACATTGACCGCACGACGCTTTTCGCGGGACGAGATCAAAACAACATGGCGCAGAGGAGTGATGATTTGATAGAGCGGTAAGCACAGTGCTCCAAGTCTGTGTGCTCCAAGTTTAAGATCTCTCGCTTGAATCTATTCCAGATGAAAGTAATTTCCGAATTTGTAAAGGGAAAAAGCGATATATTCGTTAATTTATCGACTGGCTACGGTAAATCGCTTGTATATTTAGCTTTGCCTTCAATCTTCGATAGTCTCACCGATTCTTTGGGTCACGTTGTGGTCGCTGTGTCTCCTCTTATACATTTGATGAGGGACCAAGTCCAATCATTACGAAGTATTGGCATATCCGCCGCTAGTCTGAACGATTTGGAGTTAGGAGAGGCGGAAAAAGTGGAAAAAGCAGGCTTTTCGGTTGTGTTTGGCTCTCCAGAATCTTGGCTGAAAACGAACGATAGAGGGAGGTTTTGTTAAGTCCCATCTACGCGGAAAAGTTATGTTGCATTGCAGTTGACGAGGCTCATGTTATAAAGCAATGGTAAGTTCTAGCTGACTGAAGAACGATTAGAAAGAATTTCGTTTGTATTGAGGTGTTCGAGTTTAAGATCCTTGATTGAAAAGTTAAACAGTTGAAGCTCATCAACTGCAATTTGGAATTTGTACGTGTACAATTGTGAATTATAAATCTTTGCTTAGTATTATATAATGTCAAAGTCCAAGCTTACTCAAATACACAGCACATAACCAGAATAATACACATAGTATACTAAGCAAAAGACTAATAATCATAATCACAAATAGTTTGAGCAAATGTATGTATTTTTTTCAAATTTTAATCGTTTCTAGAAAGATATAAAGTACTAATTTTGGCAAGATTTCCGTATAACCCCGTACTGAATCATGCATACAATTTTGTAAGTCTTGTTCTGTTTGTGCATGTATGAAGGATAGTATTTCCCTAATTTTTTATACCAGGTAAGAGTATTATCTGAAATTCCCAGTTTCAATCTCACGTGTATTATGATCTTCATCTGCATATAGGCAGTCATGAACAGGAGACAAAACAAGTTTTTGGTGAATATTTATTATTTCACAGACATATTTGCGCTGCAGTTCTCTCAAGGCATCCATAATTTACTAAAATAGCTGGTATAATAATTTTGGCTGCCAACATTCATTTTGCCTACCTTCTTCTCAGGGGAACATCTACAAATAACAAGATGGCAGCCTTTGTTCAGTGTATGCAGACTTACATGAACTGAGAACTCTTGCTCCATCAATGAAAATGATGGCTCTTATTGCAACAGCCATAGAAGAAACGAAAAAGACCATCATTGATGTTCTTAGAAAGACAAATGTGTGTGAAGTTGCTGAAAGTCCGAACAAAGGCAACAAAACCTATGTTGTAAGTTACATGCCCAATGATAGTGAGGTTCAGGACTACTTCAATTGGATTGTTGAAGAGATTAAACAAGGAAGTTCTGAGAAAACAATCATTTATTGTCAGACCATAAAACAGTGCTCACTTATTTATGGCACGCTAAAATCAATGCTTGGTCAGTGCATATATAATGTGGATAAGCAAATAAAGTTTACTACGTGTATTTTGAAACTTTGAAAGTTTTGAATTTCCAAGTACTAATGGCAACGCAGTGGAAGCAAATCAAGCTATTCAAAAATTATTTTGTTTAAAAACAATTAAATGTTTTCTTTAATACCTTAATATATTTCATGGACTGTTCCTTGCTGTATTTATGAGGTATGTGATAAATACAAACATCTCGGAAGGGTGCAAAACAATCAAAATGGCTCACAAGAATTCTTGAAATCAGAATAACATAGTTCAGCCTTTGTCCACAGGAAAAAATACCTGATTCCCTTTTTGGGATTTTTTAGGGTATTGACAGAACACTAACAAAATTCCCAAATTTGGCAAAGTGAGACAAGTCCCAACCTGGGAATTCCCAACCACGTTCCCTGGTTGGGACTTGTCTCACTCTTCCAAATTTGGGATTTATATGAGTATTTTTTAAATACCCTAAAATATCCAAATATGTGAACCTGGTATTTTTTCCTGTGGTCTGTTTTGGTCATTAACATCAGGGAGGAATGTTTTATTTGGGACATCTGCAATGTTCGCCTTCGGGTTCTGGGACTGGAGATTATTTCCCAAGGCCCTATTTTGCACCATTTCGTGATTTATCCAATGGATATCCCTATTTTGTGCAGACATGGTCATTTCCCTTCTCTCCTGGTGAATGTCTATATTGTCAAATGCAATGATGAAACCAGGGTGTGACTTGGTCTTATCAGATTTAATAGTCTGACAAGTCTCACAGGTCGAAAACATGGCACTGGGGTCCTTGGTACATGTCCCACTACTGGTATGCTGTGCTTCTTTCTCAGCAATTTCCTTCATTTCGCAGCAATCCGTGTTTTAGCCTCGTTTAGTACTTGATCGTGGTTTTGACCAAGGACATCCATTACTTTGAGAGCTTTGAAATTACTGCAAGTTATCTTGAACTTGCTAAACCTGTTCAGCGTGGCCTGGTTAAAGGAAACGAATAACATGATTTAACAGTAAATTATGAAAATTGAAGTAACTCATGAGACTAGATTTTAATTATTATTGGTCATGAAAACCAGGGGTATTGCAAAATTTCCTTGATCCTTACATTCAAAGATAAAGTATTAATATTGTTAGGAAACTTTAGACTGAAACAATTTAAAGAATGAACCAAAAACAGGAAATTGGGAAAAACTTATAAGAATATTTTAACTTAATGGGAATGGCCTGTAAACCCAACTGTTCCAACACGATCCCAAAATTAATACTTTGTTTTAAGAAATCAAGTTTACTGGAAACTATCATTCCAGACTATAATATAGAAGAGCAATAGATGGTTTAATTTTCAACAAATAATAATAATAATAATAATAATAATAATAATAATAACCATGTACCCTAGGTATATGGTTTATACCCGGATATAACCTGTATAGAAATGAATCGATCAAACCTACAAATAATAATAATAATAATAATAAAAACAAATCAAGCTTCAAATGCTTAGGGATGCACCATTAGAAAAGTGATGGCGGGGGGGGGGGGGGGTGGGAACTTTGGGAGAGGCAAGAATTTTTTTTTGTCCACCTAAGGTGAAAATCTTTTTTTTTTCACTCGATGGCTGGAATATTTTTTTTTAATAGTTTATTTTTTAATTGTCCTTGGGCAGATTTTTTTTCCTTAATAATTTACTGGGAAATTTTGTTTTTTTGCTTTTGCCCCCCCCCCCCCCCATCACTTTTCTAATGGTCCATCCCTTACCTCAATGGATTTGGTTTTTAGTACCAAACTCATGATGCTTGCTGTACTTTGCTTCAGCAAAATTGACCCAGCTATGGCCATGCTTGGGAGCCACGTCGTAGCCTTCTGACGGTGTCCTGTAGCGCAAGACGTCAAAAGGAAGGAGTAAAATATAGGCGCCCTTTCTTTCCACTCGTTGCAAACCTCCTCAAAGTCGAAATTGACAAGACCCTCTGCAGTACAATTTTTTAGCAACGAAGGTTTTTTCTTTGAACAAAGATCACCCACCTCCGTCTTTAGCAAGCGTAAAACTTTTGCGATTACAAGATCTGTTAGCGGGGCACACTTCATCACGGCGGTTGCAATACGCGAAGGCGGGCCATGAAGTAGAGCCTTCCCCAGGTTTTCGTAGTCTCTTGATAAAGTTTTACTGAAAGGCTTACTGGGGTAGTCAACAGAAATCTTCACAGTATGGTTCGTTGTTTTCTGTTTGGACACTGGAGTTGACGTTAACAATGGAGCGCTGAAGGCTTGTCGTAAGAGTTCATCACCCAAGTATAGAGCGTATGCACTCACGTGGCAAGCAGCTATGCAAATTTATTGGAACAAAAGAAAGTGTTAACATAAGAAAAGCGTTCAAATCCCACAGGATTGTTTTGGTACACCAACATGGCCGCCGTTCTATTGTTTTGGTACACCAATATGGCCGCCGTGACGTCATGTGCATACGCTCTATTGTGGCGATATCCATGCTACAGGATTTCCGAAAAATACAGCTAGGCGATTACAAGAAGTAAAAGTGGAAGCAGAGTACGAGGCAGTGGTTGAGGCTGAGTCCGTGAACTTGATGACGTGACGTGATGAGTCCGTGAACTTGAGAGATTTTGGCGCTGAAGCTTGTTTTGGTTAAAAGTGTGATATTTTCATCTACGCTTTTGTCAACTTGATCGGCTCTTTGCCGTTTCTCCCTTCGCTTAATCGACTCGTAAGCACTACAGATCTCTTCTTTGACACTTTTTAAATTATTTTTTTGCTTTTTCAAAGCGCTGAAGTCTCTTGTAACAACGAGCGTTGCAAACAAACAATTCGGATCCACAGTTGCGGTAAATGTTAATGTTCTCGCCGATTGCCGATTCGATCAGGCAAGGAAGATCAACAGCACTTCTCCCAAAAATTTTTACTCTTCCAGCAGATGCCTGAGTCAAAGTGTCGCACAAAAAGCACTTGAATTGGCAATCAATACTTTTTTTCGGGGTTTCAGGCACCGTAACACGCGAACACGCCATAATCAAGCAACTTCACAGTGCCCCATCTCCTTGAGAATTCGCGGGAAAATTTTAAAACCATTATTTTGATTGGTCATCGACAAACAATGCCTCGATGGTGATTGGCTAGATTGTCTGGCAAGTAAAACAATGGCAAAGGAATGTTGGTCACGGTTGAGCAGGCGTTTGTGGAGGGAGTGAAACACGATCCTCCTAAAAACGACTGCGTGGGAGGCTACGTCTAAATCAACAGGCGTACTTTTGTTAATTTGGGTCGGTCCAAATTCGGGTAGTTTCTTGGTGTTGCGGATGGTGTGATCACCAAATGACGTAAAACAAAAGATTCAAAAGACACTGAACAATACCCACGCCACAACACAAAAGCTAACCAACAATGGCTTCCGCAACACCAAGAAACACCCCAATTCGAATTAAGGTCGGCTCATGAAAAGTTCGGCGTCTGAACCGGGCCTAATGAGCAAAATTTCACAGCAACTCGTTGGTTTGCTTGTTTTAAAACAATGAAAAGGTGCATCGCTACGCGCTCGGTCATTATTTTTAAGAAGGCCTCGGAGCTCGGGCATTATCATAACATTATCATAATATATCATACCATTATCATAACACATAACACATTATCATAACGCATATCGTTCCTTCTGTTTGGTTGTGAAGCCATTTTAGATCAGCTAGAGTTAATACAGATACCAATAATTGGGAAGTTCTAAAGAAAGTGTTGCACAATTCGAAAGTACTTACGTAAACTTCATATAATTCTAACAAACTCCTCCTGTTTATATCAGGTCATTTGAGCATTTCTGTTCAATATGGGATAGTTTTTGTGTGAGAGCAATTCAAATCTTGTTCAAATCAATTATTTTACTTAAACCAATAATTTTAGACAATTTTCTTTTATTTTTTATTCACTTTCAATCCTAAGGATCGAAGAAGGTTACAGAGACGTTGAATGATGATATAAAAGAAGCTGATTCTCATATTGTAGAAAGAGGAAGCAAAGAACACGAAGCTAAGGTTAATGTTGCACTTTTTTATATCAACAAAATGTTCCCGCTGTCAACAAACCAAACTACAGGCCTACCGGATAGTTCCACTTTGCGGTTTTTGCATGATTATTGTACAATTTTTGCACTATATCTATTTTCTCTTTAGATTCTACAACTAATTCTCGAAAATAGCGCACGGTATAGCAAAAAGGGAAACTGCAAGCAGATAGAACGGTTTTCAATTGAGTGTCGTTAAACTAAAACCCAGTAATCACTCTGACCAATCACAACAGACGCAGACAATCAAATGAACCAATCACAACAGACACAGACAATCCAATGAACCAATCACAACAGACACAGACAATCAAATAAACCAATCACAACAGACGCAGACAATCCAATGAACCAATCACAACAGACACAGACAATCAAATGAACCAATCACAACAGACGCAGACAATCCAATGAACCAATCACAACGGACGCAGACAATCCAATGAACCAATCACAACAGACTCAGACGATCCAATGAACAAATCAAAATTTGAGGTAAATACATAAAGCCGGCGCCAAGCGCGGGAAAGCGGATCTGATTGGATAAGAATGTGGCGCCAGATTTTTTTAGCAATGTAAAACCAAAGTAATCACGAAATTACTTTTACTTTCCACATCCAAATGAAAACCGCTCTAACACAATAATCACGTCAAGTATGCGCGTGGTGTGTGGAATCCAAGGGTAAGCAAGTCAAGTGCGCTAACTGGGCATCTGAATTTAAAAGAAAATCAACTTTACTTAACGAAGGTGACAGTTATATGACTGAAAAACCCGTAGATCTTTGATTCCAGATCTTATTGAAATTTACAGGAAGGAGGGAAAACCTGAACACCGTTAGAAAAAACATTGGAGCAAGTACGACAACCAACAACAAACGAAATTCTACCGAGTCCGGGAATCGAACCCGGCCTACATTAGTGCGAAGCGAGCGACCTCACCACTAAACCATTTGTTTTTCAATTATCTTAAAGTGTAATTATCGTTGATTTTTTTTTCAGGTGGATAATAGACTTAACCTAACTAATGAAGTCAGCATTCTGTCAGCGAGTGATAGTACGAAGAGCTTCTCAAGCGGAACAAGCACTGAACTGCTGTCATCAGAATCGTCACTGACAGGAATAAGCTTTACCTCTTCCAATGAAACGTTTGGTGTTTCGGAGAAATTAGTGAACCCCTCAAAGTATTCTAAGCCGACTGAAGAAACCCCTCTATATTCCAAACCCATTTCTGAATGGTCTAACGTGAAGAAATGCCCTGGGGAATTCACGAAGGGAACTGTTAATCATGGAACTTGTGAAAATGACAAACAGTTTCACATTCAACAACTTCAACGAGCATTACAAGACAAATCAGAGTCTGACGATTTTTTAAAGCAAAGATTCGAGTCCCTTAAAAACAAGTTGAGCAGAACTGAGAACAAATCTGACTATTGGTTCAATCAGTGCGTGAAGAAAGGAGAAAAAATCAGAGAACTGTTAATGAGGGAACAAAACCTAAACGCTTTCAACATTGAATTACGCCAACAGATCGTTAGCAAGTCTACAATTATAAAAGAAAAAGACACCGAGATACAAAGAATCACGAAGAGCAAAAACGAAACGAAGGCACAACTTCAAGAAGTCAACATGAAACTTTTCAAAGCTAATGAAGAAGTCGAACGTCTTAAAATGATAGTAAGGCAATCTCTGAAGGAGGATGGGTTACACTATAAACAGCTATGTGTGCAGCCCGATGAAAAGTTCGAAGAAAAGTCTTCGACGTTTACTAAATTTGACGGAGATCCTTTGGAAAGCAGGAAATGTAAGGACAATGAAAATTCATCGGAAAGCAAGAAATGTATGGCAAACGTAAACGGTAAATTCCATACACCTCGTAAAAGGAAAGAAGACAACACAGAAAAATCCATAGCTTCCTGTAGTGATGGTAAAATCTTGTTCTGTGTCGCTAATAATTCGGAATTTCAATCTGGTTTCATGGATTCACTTCCTCCGTCCAAGGACACCAGAGAAAGTTCAAAATTTAGAAGTGATGTTGCAGCCAAGATTGGTGAGCCACTACAATTATCTGAGCTTGGTAGATCAACTGGATCAACTCCATTAGAGAACGTCCCCTTGAGAACAAGAAATCATATTCTCTGTGATAAAAAGATAAACAAGAAAATGGGTATCAGAAACTGGGTCAGTGAGGTCATTAAGTCTGCAAAAGCAGAATTGGCAAGGGAGGAGTCATTGCACAATTCCAGCACAAAGTCCAGTACAGATCAAAAGTTGCCAGAACATTCAGTAAAGAAAATATGTGACAACGAAACTTTTAAGTATCCACTCAGGGATATCATATCCTCCTTTAAGGAGGGAATTTCAAAAAATGTTAAAACAAAACGTTCGGAAGGTTATCTATCAGGCTTCAATAAGAGACCTGTTGCTTTATCCAGCTCGGATGAAAAAGGTAATAGACAACAAAAACTGGCTACAGATTATCCATCGGTCACATTTAACAGCTCGGCGCCTTATCCCGACGTTTTTCTCACAATGTTTGAGTACATGGACTTTTCATCCGTCGACAATCTAGTTTCTCTAGAGCCATTTGGTGACATGTGTTTTCCTTGGTTTTGCTCTGAAGATGCCACGATCAAGCAACTGATGCGAAGTTCAGACCCAACGGCTGTAACAACTGAGCTATATTTCAACAAGGAGGAGCATACAAACAACAAGAGGAACCTTGAAACAGTTCCCGGAGAACAGAAAGTTCGCGCTGATATACCCGCCATTTTTCTAGAGACATCAAAGAAAACAGCAGCAGAGAGAAAGGAAGAGCCTTCTTTTGGCAACGCACAACCTTTTCTGAAAGGAATAACGACGGCAAATCAGTGTATCTCTATACCATTAATAGAGTCTCCACTATCCAAAAGAACACCACGAGACCACTCAGATGGTTTAGTTGCCAAAATAAATAACATTACATCATTTTCAGAACATTTCACTACAGTTGAGAACGACATCGAGCATACAATACCCGAAGTATATGCCAAAAAGACAAGCTCCGTTTTATCACCGTGGGATCAACGGTGTTTGGTGGGAAAAAGTTTGCACTTCAAATTGAATGATTCAAAATTTACCCCCTCAACCAGAAATAAGGCAGTACGTCCTAATGGCCATGGTTTTATCAATTCTATAAATGCAGAGATAAAACTGAACACGGGACAGAAACAGCTTAGAAAGGAGCTGAAAAATATAGAATTATTTGAAACACAACGACCAAAAGAAAGTCTGAATACACAGGATAGCATAAAAATACTGACCCTCGAAGAGATGATCCCACAAAGAATAAAGCGCTTACCTTCTGAGTTTAATGAGGGAAATACAGTTTGTTCTCTTTCTTCTGGACTTGATCAAAACTTGACCCATAAATCATTCATAGGAGGAAACGGGCACAACATTAGTGAAATTGCAAAGCATGCAGAAGATTTCACCAAACGATGGATTGGTGACCTACTAAAACATATCCGCGATATAGAACACAGAGATGTGTTTATAAACGGGACTGCAGTTGAAAGCACTACCCAGCCTCAATACGGGACTTCAGGTGAGGCATTGTCCTGGATAAACAAACAGATAATCACTAACACAAAATGCAAGGCAAAATCAAACATACTAAAAAGCCAGCCATTTGTAAAGGGAAACCTTCACTCAAGAAAGGATAGCCCGGGAACAAAGCAACCTCCACGAAACATTTTGTCTAGTCAAAAGGGACAGCAAGAAAAGTCCGAAAGAGATGTTCGAGTTGAAATGTGGCGAGAGAAAAATGGATGGCTTGGAAATAAGTCAAAAGGCAAAACCAATGCCGGTACGAACATGGAACATGGTTTGGTTTGGAAAACAAGAGACACTAAGGTAAGCAATGTCTCCTGTGATGACCATAGTAGGGGGTCATAGTAGAAAAGAACATCTAAACGGAATATATTTGTGTATATAGTGTACGCTAAGTATTTTTCACCAATTCACCAGCTCTGAAAGCAACGGTTGCATTTTGCACTGCCGTCAAGAATAACAACGGAAATGAAAAACGATTCCTTGAAAATCCGTTACAAAACAAAACAAAGCGATCTGAAACCACTAAGTACCTAAGAGTTTGAACTCGATATATAAAACTGAAGCTCCCCTGATTTCTGGACTGATTTATCAGTTGAGTTTTGAACTAATCAGAATTTTTGCGTTGTACTATAGTGTCGCTTTATCGTCTGCTATTCACTATTATTAGAGCCCCATTAGCTCACTCTCTTCCTTCGCTCAGTGGAAGTGTAGTAAATACAGAATCCAACTCACCTTAAAAAGTACTTTTTTCTCATATTTTTCTAGTTTTTTACTGTTTTAATACTTTTTTGTATATTTTTCTGTGAAATCCACCGTTCTCTCTTTCGGATTCACTCATTCAGTCGTTCGCTTCGCTCACTCCTTCACTCATTCACCTCAGTCGTCACTTTCAGTCGTTCGGATTCACTCATTCAGTCGTTCGCTTCGCTCACTCCTTCTCTCATTCACCTTCACTCCTTCATAGATTTCACAGAAAAATATACAAAAAAGTACTAAAACAGTAAAAAACTAGAAAAAGATGAGGAAAAAGTACTTTTTAAGGTGAGTAGGAATTCTGTATTTACTACACTACTATTTATATATTCCCCCCAAAAATCTATATGAAAACATCTGTCAGTTTGTTTTGACTATGTTTAATATTTAATGATTTACAGAATATTCTAGACGGTGTTTTTCCCTTCTTCTTTACATATTGCTGAAAAAACACCAACTAGATTCAAATGAAATCAATAAAATCTTACTGTTCTGTTTTTTTTCATCCACGAATATTTTATAAGGGTTTTACACCAATTCTGAAAAAAATTGGATCACGCTTGAAATTATTAATCTACACACAAAAAAACACCAACTAGATTCAAATGAAATCAACAAAATCTTACTGCTCTGTTTTTAATCCACATAAAGTTCTGGGCAAAGCAGCTCTTGAAAACGTTGATGTTCTTGTGATTCTATTAGTAACAATCACAACCCCAGCATCCTTCAGTCGTTTTGGCATCCTGGTGAAATTCACTTTAGTCTTCACATCACTCAACCGCTTTTTGTTTTTCAGTTGTTGAATACAACGACGTCGCTTGCGCTCCTCTGAAATCATCTTCTTAACCTCTCCTAAAAGCGATAAACTCTTTTCAAAATCAACAATGTCTAAGTTTATGCTCTCTAATCCGTTTTTGAAATCTTCAAGCTTGATCTTGATTTCCACGGTTGGTGAGTTATAAATTTCCAAACATGTTTGATGGGACTTTGAAATCACCTCTGTTGAATGAATTATTTTGTCTTCCAATTGAGCTTCTGAGTATACCATTGCTGAATAAAAGTTGCTCAGAAGTTGCACCCAAAACTGCTTCCAGTCTTGCTTCCAAAGTAGAAATAAAAATAATTTTTTTTACCAATTTGTTTTTTTAAATGAAGAATGCGCCAAATTGCGCTCCATTTTTAGTCGTCTTGATTACCCGTTGAGTCTTATAGATTCTGTTATTTCCAATTTCAATTCTCGAAACCCTTCAGAAAGCATAGCGGAGAGAAATACTGACGAGAGTAACATAGTCAGAATTAGTTTACCATTTAAAGATCAAGTTTCTGCTAATGCCGTTCGGAGGCAGTTGCGTGATCTTAGTCATAAGATTGGCCCTACTTTGCAGCCAGTTCTTACTAGCAGGAAATTAGAACAAGATCTCAAACCTAAAGAAGCCAAGCCGTCAATTGTCAATCAACAATGCGTTGTTTATCGTTTTGTATGTGATCTGTGCGATGCACCGTTTTCAACGTGTTGCTGAGCACAAAAATTCGGCAATTGGCAAACATTTCCATGAAGCGCACGGTGGGAGCGATCTTTTGAATGAGAGCCATTTTAAGATTCTGAGAAGGTGTCAAGGCAAATTTGATTGTTTAGTGTTTGAAATGCTTTACATCAAGAAATTCAAATGTAGTTTGAACGTCCAAACGGACTCCATACGTGAGAAACTTTTTGTTTAACTTGCGATTTTCGCAATTATTTTCATCATTGTTCGTCTTAGTATTTATAGAACCTTGTTTTTATACATTTTTGACTTGATAATGACGTTACGGTAACGTCGAAACGTCGTCAACTTTTTAGCTTTTTTAAAATTTTATAATGTTTTTAAGAAATGTTTTGTCGCAATTTTTTATAGTTAAATTTGGTTTCCGTTTTGGAAATAAGAAATGAACATTTTGATTGGTTGAAAGTTATCACATGACTATAGAGTGTAACCATGGTTTCATAATAATTTGACAGCTGCTTTCAGTTGATGAAAACGTGTAATTTAACTAACAGCAAGATATTAAAAACAAGCTATGGATTTAATTGATTTTTGTCTGTAGGAAATGTAAATATTGATTTTAGTACATTTAGAAAAAAAAAATTGAAATTTAAAAAAATAATATTTACATAATATAAAAAAAGGATGTATTCAAAAGATATGGAAATGCAAAGCCAACTTAATGTAATTTCTAATCAAATTAAAAAAAGACCTTGTAATTATTTTGGTGTGAATTTTCTGATAGAATTGATTTTATAGAATGATTTTTATACATATTCAATTTACTTATTTATATAAAATTGTTAAAAAGTATTTTAAAATAAGAAGTTCACAATATAAAATAAAATTAAAATTGGAAAATGGTGAGAAAATTTTGAAGTTATTAAAGAAAGATGAAAGTAGAATAAAAATAAATAAGAATAAACATAGTGAAGACAATATTTTTTTTGTTTAGAAAAAGTTAATAATAAAAAAGAAAAAAAATTAAGAGGTATTTAATAAATTAGAAAATGAAAGAAATAAGAAGTTAATTTCCATAAGAAATAGAGTGAATTATATTAAAAATGGTGATATTAACAGAATTGATAAAATTTATTATAAAAGTGTTGATGAAAATCTACATCATGAAACTGTTTGTAATACTTTTCTTTCTCATATTTTTTATTATATTTTTGAATTAGATTTTATTTTTGTATACGATTTTAAAGATAGTAAAAAAATTTTATATAAAGATGATGTATTCACTTTAATAAAGAAAAAAGATTGATTCATGATGATGAAATATTTAAAGATATTAAAGAATTAATTAATAAATTCAATTCAAAATTTATTTTATAAAGATGAATTTGTTTCAGATGATTCAGATGATTCAGATTTAGAAGATTTTAAATTATTTAGAATAAGATTTTTAAAAAATCTATTATTTTGTTGTTTTTTTAATCTAAATTAATAATAAAAATGAAAACCTATTGTTTAAAAGAAAAAAGGAAAACAGAATGTGTACCAAATAGTGAAAAATATGAAAGAGCTAAGAATGGAAGATTGATGTTAAAATGTAAATGTGTTAGTTGTGGAATAATGAAAACTACTTTTGTAAAAGAATCATCTGGAAAAGGAGTTTTAGATGTTCCATTAAAAGTAGCAAGAGCAGCTGAAACTATTACAAAGAAAGTAATTCCATCAACTAAACCAGTATTTGATAGGTATTGGTCAGGAGATATTGCAAAATCAGCATTTAGAACTGATCATGGAATTACATCAAAAAGATTTTGGACTCGACCTTCAGATGACACTAATCCTGATTGTAATACTTTAACATATAATAAAAAAAGAAAAAATGGGTAATGGGATATTGTGATTTAAAAAATTAAAATTAAAAGAAATAATATTCACATAATATAAAAGATGCAATTGACGAAACTCGAAAACATTTCCAAAGAGAAAATTTTTTTCCACGAACCAAAAGAGAAGAAAGTCAAGAATTCAAAAATGAAATATCAAAGAATTAAAGTTAAAACAAAATATCCTGATAATAAAAAGGTGTATCTGAGAGAAAGAATCAAGAATCTGATGAATTAGTCGGTTATTCTTTACCAGTTTGTTTATGGTCAAAAGAAGAAAATCCAACAGAAGAAGAAAATAATTTTTATAATGCTTTACTAGATATTAGAGATATTTGTTATTGTCATCTTGAAGATACAATTGGTATTGAAAATGCTCAGCAATTAAATTCATTTTTATATTATAAAGAAAGATGAAACTGCTTCACCAGTTTTATATGCAAAACTTATATACTCAGAAAAATCTAATAAAATTTTATCTATATTTAAATCAAAAGGAAATCAAGTTGTTGATCCATTTGATTATCTTAATCAATATTGTAAAGCAAATTATCTCTAATAATTGAGACTATTTATTTGACAGTGGGCGGCACGGTGGTCTAGTGGTTAGCGCGTCGGACTTTCAACCAGAATGTCCGTGGTTCGAAGCCTGATCTCTGCCGTCGTGTTGTTTCCTTAGACAAGAAACTTTACTCCACACTGTTTCTCTCCACCCAGGTGTATAAATGGGTACCGGCGACAAAATGCTGGGGGTAACCCTGCGATGGACTAGCATCCCATCCAGGGGGAAGTAGCAATATTCCTAGTCGCTTCTTGCTATAGAAACCAGGTTTAAGCTCCGGCCGTTGTGAGCATTCTGGCTCGGGTGCGCGACTTTACTTTTATTTATTTGAGTAAATTAGTAATTTCAATTCAAATAAAAGTTCATGAAGTTTATGTTAAACCATTAAAACCAAGAGAATCAATATTATCAATAAAAGATAGTGATGAGGAAGAAAGTGAAGATGAACAAAGTAATTCACAAGATTTACTTTTAATATAAATATATATATATATATTTAATCATATTAGCCCTGGTAATAGGGCTTTTTTATCTCGCTTGAAACAATTTTTTATTACTAAAATAGTATTAAAAATCTACTAAATCACTCAAAGGAATCCATGAATTAAATTTATTAGGATATCCACTCCATTAAACTAAAGCTAACTTTTTCTTATATTTTACTTTGATATACGAACTTTATCTCCAATTTTAAATTTTACCTTTCCAGGTTTCAAGTAAATCAAATCTGAATATAAATTAGTATAAACTTTTTTTTCATTTTCTTTTTTACTTGCTTTAAATGGAGTCATTTTTACACTAGAATGTCTTGTTTATTATAATCATTAACTAATTTATCAAGTTTTTCCCAGTAAACAGTATTGTTATTTATACTAAACATTTTAAATATTCTGTTTTTCATAGTTTTATTCCATCTTTCAACAACACTTGATTTTTCTCAGTATGATATAATTTTATTTTTTTTTCCAACGAAAATCTTTAAAATGTTTACTAATAAATTCAGAACCTTTTAAATATATTATCAAATGCTTCACTAACTGTTTCAGTCTTTTTATTTTTCAAAGGTTCAATCCATCCATACTTACTAAAAATATCAATTACCATTAGTAAATATTTTATTCCTTTGTTCCATTTACTGAACTTTTGCATTTCAACCAAATCAGTTCAATCAAATTACAGTTCTCTTTAAAAACTTTCTTGTGATTGGTTTATGTAATTCATCGGCTAAATGTTGAGTCCAATCACTATTACTCAACGCCGTTTTACGTTTTTTGACTTCTTAGGTAAACCCAAACCAAGTTTCTCTTTAGTATTTATAATAAATCTCGCTGTTTGACCTCATTTTGGCATTTCACCGTATGGAATCTGATCTAAAAATTTAACCATTTCCTTATCACATTCATGTTTATTTTTTCCCATATCATAACAAATGTCATGATAAGCAGCAATTTCATCTACTTTATTATATGGTTTAACTTTCCACTCTAAAACTTCACCAGTTTCAGGATTATATATTAATTGTTTTTTCTAAAGGATTATAGGGACCCATGTATTTATATTTACCTGGAGTCCAACCACTTTTTGGTTTTGGTAATTTTCCAATCATTTTATGAAAATCAACTAATCCACCTTGTTTCGTTTGTTTTGGTTTACTTTCACCTTCATTTGAAACAAATCTATATTTTTTAATACTACAAGATGGACAAGTACACCAATACATTCTTCTACCATTTTTAGCAATTTGATAACCATCAGGTTTTATACATTCTTTAAAAAATTCAATACGGGGACAGTAGTAGGGATGATACCCGCACGTGGAAACCAAAAATAGGGGGCAACTCACCCCCACGGAAGCTTCCTGGAATAGCCGCCGCAACCCTCAAACAGAGGCGTCCCCGCGGACCGACTGAATGCTGTATTTGTCATCTCTTACGAATTTGAATATTTTGCACTCTAACATACAACGGCGTAAATTCAATTTGGGGATAAATAGTGTTTTTAATGGACTGGATTGTAACCGTCTCCCGCGATCGCTTATTTCTCAAGATTGTCTTCTGAATCCGTCCAGTGACCTCGTGACGCAAGTGCCAGCGCTATTCTTTCTAGCTCGGGAGTAGAGAGACAATATTAAATTTAATTGTCTTCTTTCAAACAAGAAAAAGGACTGTTCACTGAAGTCGGTGCTTTGGGGTATATTGAGTGGTCTGTTGTTCAGCTTCAAGGCGAGACTACTGGTTACGGTTGTTTTGACGTTTCACCTATTTTAGCACTTTATTCGAACTTGACAAAGTTTGTTACTTGCAGCGTTACAATTTGACATAGAAAATCATAATTATCCTTGTTACCTGGTCTTCGTTGTACAGTACTTTAACGAGCGCCAGTAATTACCCCTAAACAGCCAGTTCGTTGATACTACGCATAGTCCGTAACCCGGTACTACGATGTCCCCATTCCTGCCTAAGGCTCAGTTGTTACCACACTGGTTACTGGTCATTATGCAACAAGTGAGATATAACGGCTACTTCATTTTATTCCTGCAATATTAGTTTAGTGGAAGATTGAAATCATCGAAGATGGGGACAAAGACCGAAGAACGCCTGAATCAGGACCAAATAATCCAGTCACGAAAATCAAGCTCGTCTAGCCCAGCTGGTATTTCACCTTTAAACTAAAACCAGATAAGCTAAGTCCTTAATCTGCATGCAAGTGCAATAAGAGGGTAAAGGGCAAATTAACCACAAAGAGAGATTCATGCTGTAGGCTAGCGTATGGCGTTTATTTTGCAATCCGCGTTAAAACGCAGCCGTTGAGACAGCAGATTGCCCGGTCTGAGTACTTTATTTACTCTGATCGAAGAAGGGTTTGAAGATATTATGGGGCGGTATCAACCTTAAAGACCTAACTACATCCAGATAATACAATGATAGTCTGTAGAATATTTCGCCACATTCTATTCCAAACTACGGTTTCAAAGCCGGCGAAACAAAGAATAATGGTACTCTGAAAGAAAGAGACGCCACGGACGCGGGCAATATCATTTTGTATAAAATCAGAAAACGGCAAACTGATCCTTACGGCAAGGCGATGAAGGAGTAAATAAAAGAATAAAACAAAATTTATATATATATATTAAAACGAATTTGCCCAATATTTCGGTTTGAAAACAAACCTTCTTCAGGGGCTAACAGAAAAATGAAAAATGAAGTTAAAACTAAAAATTCGTTACAAATAAGAGTTTGAAATTATGAAAATAAAAACAATAGAATATTATTGGTGCAGGAGACTAGGTGTCGTATGTCAATGAGTTTCGTCACGTCTATTTATTCCTAGAGGAGATAACGTTTTCCCTTTGTGTATCAAATGAGCCTCTCTCGCCTTTCTCACTGCGTCACGATTGCTGCGAATGAGTTCAAGTGGGATCAGAAGAACATCATTGATTGAATGTCCAGCTTGATTGAAATGTAGGGAGACAGGAGTGGGATCGTTGAGTTGATGATGGTTTATGATGGAACGGCGGTGTTCTCCAAATCGTTCATTAAGTTGCCGTTTGATCTCTCCGATGTACTGGCATTTACATTTCTTACATTCAATCAAGTAAATAAGATTTTTGGATTTGCAGGATAAGTTGTCGAAAGAAAAATCACCGACAACTTATCCTGCAAATCCAAAAATCTTATTTACTTGATTGAATGTAAGAAATGTAAATGCCAGCACATCGGAGAGACCAAACGGCAACTTAATGAACGATTTGGAGAACACCGCCGTTCCATCATAAACCATCATCAACTCAACGATCCCACTCCTGTCTCCCTACATTTCAATCAAGCTGGACATTCAATCAATGATGTTCTTCTGATCCCACTTGAACACATACGCAGCAATCGTGACGCAGTGAGAAAGGCGAGAGAGGCTCATTTGATACACAAAGGGAAAACGTTATCTCCTCTAGGAATAAATAGACGTGACGAAACTCATTGACATACGACACTCAGTCTCCTGCAACAATAATATTCTATTGTTTTTATTTTCATAATTTCAAACTCTTATTTGTAACGAACTTTTAGTTTTAACTTCATTTTTCATTTTTCTGTTAGCTCCTGAAGAAGGTTTGTTTTCAAACCAAAATATTGGGCAAATTCGTTTTAATATATATATAAATTTTGTTTTATTCTTTTATTTACTCCTTCATCGCCTTGCCGTAAGGATCAGTTTGCCGTTTTCTGATTTTATACAAGTAATTATTGTACTGATCCAGGTCTACAACTGGGAGATCCGGCACCACTCAACGGTTTGTCGCTGTGGTCTTGCTGATATTTTATATTTTAATATCATTTTGTTTCGAATTTTGTTTTTACGTTAGTTAAGGAAGGGCAAGACTTGAATCAGATAAACATGTAGAGCGCTACTTTTGCGCCACATTCCCCACTTCGTGACTGTTATTACTAATGCACTGTTACAGTTTCACACCGGCTCTAAAACTAACCCGTTTGTACTCTTGCTCTTTTTCAATTGACAGTAAAAAAGGAATTCGATCAGAAAATATTTTTCTTCGAAAATGAAAACAACCAAAAAACTGTTAGCATAAAAAAAATCCATAAGTATCCAAAATATTACCTGAAACCTTTCTTGACCGAAAAAAAAACATAACTCTCCAAGATGTGTTCCATGTGCATTCTGCCATCACGTTATTATCTCTATTTTATGACGAAATGTGACACCCAAATAACCATAATTATGTTATGCTTATAGGAGTGCCTGTTAAAAACGTGATTAGGGACTCATATCGAGCAAGGTTTGACTCCAATTCTACAAAAAAGGGGAATGACATGGATTGCCTCATGATC
Source organism: Cladopsammia gracilis (assembly GCA_022457155.1). Taxonomy (NCBI): domain Eukaryota; kingdom Metazoa; phylum Cnidaria; class Anthozoa; order Scleractinia; family Dendrophylliidae; genus Cladopsammia; species Cladopsammia gracilis. The sequence goes on from JAJGOT010000610.1 coordinate 127,024, forward strand.
TTGTACAAAACTGCTGTAGATGTACTAAAAAGACAGGAAGAACAGAAAAAGGCAATTCAGAAATGTAAGGACAGGGTGCATTTCATGACAGAAGAGTTGGAGACCTTGCAAAGAAGAACTGACGAGGAAAGGAGCCTTAAAAAGGTCAGTTAGATAAGTCAAGGCTCAATGAATGCTCTGGTTCTTAAACTGGGTTCTTCATGTTTGTTTACCGTTGCTATGGAAACGCTGATTAGCATAAAAAGAGCATCGTCCAAAACTTTCATCCAAACCAAACATCCAGTTTCAAATTCAGATTCATTGAGCTAAATTAAGATCATGTATAAGCACATTCAAAAAGTGAAGTGTGACCCAAAAAAACTACTTGGAGCCAACTTAAGGCTTTTCACGATGACATTGTTCTGCTGTTATAATATATAATAACAATAATAATAATAATAATAATAATAATATTTCATTGCTAATAATAACTAACTGGAAATAATGGTTGTCTCTCACTCAAGGCTAAGGTTTTCAATATCGCCGTCACAAGCTAGAAAATTAGTTAGTACCAATATATACTACAGCGTTATAACGTGAAAACGGGCATGGCGATCCCCCTTTTATTGTATTTCTGATGTACAAAATGTAATAAATAACTGTGCAAAGTTTTAGAAAATTTTCATTATAACTTCTCTTTCGAAGGAATCACTTTAAGTAACAGCATTTCACAGAAAAAACAACCGTTTAACGCAAGTTTGTTTGCACCTTGGCATTTACTAAACCTGAAACAACTTGCGTCTTGAAAAAGCGATGTACCGATGTTTTGCAATTGAAATCCTTTCACTTTCAGGGCACAAGCTCTAGAAAATGTAAAAACCGATCTGCGGATTTTTAACATAGACACGGTTTAAATATCAAAATTTAACCACACAATTTGCTTTTGAACAGGTAGCGCTATTCTGCTGAACCAGCGCTCCCGAGTACGCATCCTGGTGGTGTCCCTCTCTTTCCTTTCTTTTCTTCTCTTTTCCGAACTGGACATCGTGAAAGCAATGTACTAATCTTTCGCATTTGAAGTCCTTCAAATTCCAAGTGACAAGCTCTCAAACATTAAAATCGATCTGCGGACTTCAAATGCATTTTCAAGACAACACGGTAAATGTTGTTTTTAAATGAAGTTTTGCTACTAGCTATATAAACGGAAATTTGACGACGAAGTTGGCAACCTTTATCGAAAGTCTTAAAGTGCCTATCACCCCTAGAAAGTTATTTTCAGAATCAACTCTATGTACATTGAATAGTTGAATGGTAAAATATTTCTTGTGGGCGGCACGGTGGTGTAGTGGTTAGCGCGTCGGACTTTCAACCTGAAGGTCGGTGGTTCGAAGCCTGGTCTCTGCCGTCGTGTTGTTTCCTTAGACAAGAAACTTTACTCCACACTGTCTCTCTCCACCCAGGTGTGGAGGTAACCCTGCGATGGACTAGCATCCCATTCAGGGGGGAGTAGCAATATTCCTAGTCGCTTCATGCTATAGAAACCGGGTTTAAGCTCCGGCCGTTACGAGCCTTCTGGCTCGGGTGCGCGACTTTACTTTTAAAATATTTCTTGTTTTGAACGTCGCGTTTGTGAGTTATAGAGATTTGAATTTAAAAGATGCTAATTAGATGACGTCAACCCGGGAATAAGTTATTATACAATTACTTATTTTCACCTCCAATTAATATTTTTTACGAATCAATTGACTATCCACAGTTTATTTTTAGCATTTATCAAATTAATTATCCTCAAGCTGTAAACCGCGCATTGTAAATTGGCGTAGAAATAATGGCAAATTCCCGGGTTGACGTCATCTAATTAATATTTTGTAAATTCAAATCTCTATAACTCACAAACGCGACGTTCAAAACAAGAAATATTCTACCGTTCAACTATTCAATGTACATAGAGTTGACTCTGAAAATAACTTTCTAGGGGTGATATGCACTTTAATTTATGTTGCTTTGTTTCTAAAATTGCGACTCAGAACATTCGACTTAGAAGAAAACATGTGGCGATTTATGCCATCAAAGTTATTTACCGAGGTGACCCCGCTAAAGGCCATTAGCTGTGTCGTTAACAGATCTGTTCCTCAGGTGAAAATATATCTTTGAGTTTTTCTACTGAACTGCAATGTAGACCCTAAATATTACACACATTATATCGTGGACTACTGTATTTCAAAAATATCGAGCCGTTTTTATAAAAAAAGCATACCACATATAGCTCCCCTTTATATGCAAATTGTATACAAACATTAAGCAAATTTTTAAGCAAAAGTGCCACAACCTTAATTTGCAATATTGGTCTTATTTAAACGTTCCATTTCTAACAACAATAATGGCTTCAACAAGGTGAGACTTGTTCCGTCGGAGACTCAAGTTACTAAACGTAAATATTCGCTAAAATATATCTAACTTGCACTCGGGTAACGTAAAATCCTTTAATATTCCTTTACATAATATTCTTTCTGTACACAAAACAAATTCCTAAGTTATTCCCTCAGACTTTAATCAAACCTTAGAGCCTTTCGTATTCACGAGTTGTCTCGTTTGATTATCTATAATGTTTACGTACTTATTGTCACGTTAAAATCGTCTTTTAAAATAAATATTTATTATCAAACAATATCACGGCATTTTACCTATCATTAAATTAAGGTTTCTATTGAAAACTACAGCAACTTTGACCGAGCCAGTTTATTTTTTTAGGGAACAAAGATGGCTTCTTCGCAATTGGTATCATCATGGCTGTGATCCTGATAAGTTCTTTGCAAATGAACTAAGAGGCCAAGAGTGACACATCTCTCATAACAGACTAAAGTTATACTCGGTGTAACTTTTAGTTAATGTGAAGAATTTCCTCAATTTTATATTTAAAAGTAGGTATGAACCGGACCTAAAAACTTTATTCTTTTGGAACCACTTTCAGGTCCCTCAAGTCTTGCTGAACATTACATTGTTTTACTCATCTCAGGAACAGCGCCACCGAGATTATTGTCACACCATTTCATACCCTCGACGTTTAAGTTTTAACGTGTAAGGTGCGACATAATTTGCCCTGAAGTAACGCAGAACGATTTTTCTTTTTTCTCTGGCATAGCACGACGTTGTGTTTTCTTATAAATAATTAAAAAAATAAATCACTTTATTTAAGTGTCAAATGTATTTAGCACGCGGTACTAATTGGGACACTTTCCAGATCTAATTGGAATTTGGAAGTGATGGTTTTTGAGGAAAGGGGGAAAACCCGGAGTACCCGGAGTAAAACCTCGTGGAGCAAGGAGAGAACCAACAACAAACTCAACCCACATTTGACGTCGGAGCCGGGAATCGAACCCGGGCCACACTGGTACCTCGCCATTCCTGCTCACCTATAAACAATGGATTGGAGTCACTTGACAAACTAGCTTGGCCATCTGGTAATAAACTACGCAGTTACCGTGCGTCATGAGATTTTTCCTTGAGGTTCTGTTACTACTCAATCTCGTTCCCAGAGTCCTCAGGCTCGATTGGCTGCGGTAGGAAGTAGTATAAGGCCAGCAAATTTAACCCCCGTTACTGCGTTCCCTTTGCGTTCCGTGTGCGTTCCCCTCATTAGTTATGCTTAATCATGACGTCATTACCTATTCCTTTTGGGTTCCGTATGCGTTCCGTGTGCGTTCCCTTTATTAATATGCATAAGTGCCTTCCTGCATACTAATAAACGGAATGCCTTTTCATGTCGTCATTACCTATACCTTTTGTGTTATTCTGAAACAATAGAAACAATAGATCGGCCCAAACTTGCCCGCTCTATTCACACCCTGATTGAAACTTAAGATTTGTATTGTCTGTTTGAATAAAAAGCGAAGATTTGTTGAAAGCATTATCATTTCTGAGTCAACTTGAGCAAAGCGTATTTTTCCCAGATGCCAGACGAAATGCAAAAACTCCAGCGCAAAGATGTGAATTGTATTGGAATGCTATGCTTAGGAAGTTGTGAAGAGAAAGCTTGGAATGAACTGACATGTGATTTTCAAAGTATCACTCAACTGTTAGACGAACCCGAAGTAGTAGTCCGGGCTCAACCAGCACAATTTATTCATTTATTCCTACCCTAATTGTATATATTTATAGTAACGGCGGCAATCTACCGAAGATTAATTTATTCATAAAAAACAATAGATCGGAAATCTTCGGAGCAGTTGCGCTTTTGACGAAATGGGTTCAAATTCAATTACAAACATGATAGGGAGGGTCTCTTTCATCTGGGAATGGTATGGGAAGGGTATGACAAATATTAAGGTTTCAAAAACAAATTTATTAACTTAACACCTAACAGTGGTGTTGGCTGTCGAATGACAAGTGGTGGTGTCCCGTCCACCATAAATCGGGCCATAAATCGAGGAAAAACTACGAGGATCTGTAACTTACGGTACGGACCGAGAAAAACGGACTAATAAGATCTAATAAGATATTTATTATCTCTAAATCGGAGATAAAGGAAAACCTTTCAAGTCAAAAGATGGACGGCTTCATTTGACTGACGTACGTCACAAGAATGCAAAGAGCAAATTTTATTGGCTTTCAAAAATAGTGTGATCGGTCCTCGATTCGGCGTGAACTTGCGTGGCTCTTGAATGAAAACTTATATAGACGAATTAATTTATTCTTCTATGTGTTCGATAGGACGACGGAAACCTGACATAAGGTAGTTTTCTTTGAAAAAATTCTTAGTTACTGGCGAAGACAAGTGAAGAAAAGAAGAATGAAAACGCCGCGATAAAATCGCCAAAACAAACGTGTTTGTCAAACTGGATGTCTTTAAAATATGGCTGTGGCAGCATTTCGGTCTACAGCGGTGAACGGAAAAACTCTCAAACTTCTACAAGGACACTGAAAATATCTCGTCATCAAAGACTGCAAGTTGTTTTTGGCTTTTTGTGTGCTTTAGTGGCTTCATGCCGAACTTTGTGCATGGATGAGTTTGAATTTCAATCGCACCTGAGAAATTTTCAGCGTGAGCTGCAGCAAGAGCGTATTTGCGAATACCCAAAAATTGTTTTCATAGAATCCACTGCAAGGACAAAAATTTCGCTGAGGTATCAAGGTACATTCTGTAGTATTCAAGGTAATTCTGTAGCCTCAAGTTTGTTCTTATTAAAGCCACTGCCACAAACTCTGAACTTAAGTTTATAACCAGACAAGAACTTGATCCGGCAAACATGATAAAGTTTGCCGATAGAAGCCGTTTCAAGTTGTTTTGCAGCTTTATATTTTTCACAGAGACGTTTTCTTACGAAGAAAGGTACTCTTTTGTCATTGTTGGATTAAATGGTTAGAGTTAAACGAATTTGCCGAGTTACTCGAGTTTTTATATCTTAGTAAAGAAGTATTTTTCGTTTCTCACACGATGTAGTCACTTCCGATGTGGATCGCGACGTTTCGACTGCATACTGCTAGTCTTCTTCAGGCGATGGGGTCGACTGGTTACGCGTCACCTTATGAAGCACGATGCTCTGCTGTGATTGGTTGGTTTTCAGCTGCTGTGACTGGCGCATTTTGATCCTAGTTGTTTCGGCGAATTGTACCCTCGGCGGTCCGTAGTCGTACGGCTCTCCTGTTGTTGTGTTTCTTGATCGTGGGCATCCATGCTCCTGGAATTTCTATTCCACTGTCCCTGTTGATGTTGTTAGGGTTAAGTCTTAGTGGATCGCCTCTTTGACCCTGCGTGTGTACCAATGAGGATCACGATCAATAAACTTTACTTCATTCCAAAGCGGGTGGTGTCCGGTGTTGTTGGCGTGCTCTGAAACGGCGGAGGTCTGGGTACGGGCGAATCGGATGTCTCGGTCGGTTAACACTCGTTAACATCTCTCAAACGGACCTTTCCTTTTCACTTTAAGTTACATGAAGTGAAACCTATTTCACACTTAGAGTAAAATTAGAAAAAAAGATCAGTAAAGTGTATGCCTCGAACCCGAGTCGTTTGCTTCATAACTAATATCCTTATGCACTATACCAACGTGGATTATAGCTAATGGCAGATGTAATTTTTAACATATTTATAGAGTTGCCCATAACAATAAAAGAAAGCTAACCGTTTTCAAGTCAGTGCTTAACCCTAAACACTGTAGATCAATGCTAAACCCCAAAACGCTACTCTTTGCATAGCCGGATCTCTGTTCTCTCAGTTCTCTGCCCAATAAAATGGGGTTCTGTTCTCGTGTACGTCAGTACTACGGTATAACGATAAAAAAATACTACGTTGTGTATAACCTCATAAGGTGTCCAAGGTCCGTTTGAGAGATGTTAACGAGTGTTAACCGTCTCGGTCATGCTCTTTTATTCTGTCTTGCATAGGTCTTCCAGTCTCGCCGATATAAACTTTACCGCATTGCCCAATCACATCGCGCGTACTAACTAACAGATATAATAATCCCACTTATTGAACGTTAGAGTGGAGAACAAAATTAGATTCCAACGGCTCCTTCAGGAGCCACCAGGCCCGAGCGTAGCGAGGTTAATAAATTTGTCGTCCCTCGGGAGCTGAGCCGCGTGAATTCGAGCGAAAAAAAAAATATATATATATATATATACACCCTTTTGCAAAAATATTGACACTTCGAAATATATATAAATATATATCCGTCCTTTATGTTTATATCGCATACGTGATGACAGGCGGCAAATAGTTTTTAAGGTGGGTACAGTAGCATTTTACAAAACTCGAGAACTATTTGCCGCCTATCGTCACGTATGCGATATAAACACAAAGGACGAATATATATTTATATATATTTTGAAGTGTCAATATTTTTGAAAAAGGGTATATATATATATACTTGATGGTGTCCGGCAGTTGCCTGGCAACAAAAATCGCGACCGCTGACAATGGCGTATTCATGTTTATTCATGGCGGCCGTGCCGGCGGCCGTTTAACCTTACTCATAGTCTGTCAAAAAATGTTTACTCTCGATGAAACACAACCAATTTCTGATGCAAATGAGAAAGAACAGCAAAGACAACAACGCTGGATTCCAGAAGTGGCTGGAAATCCTCGTCCGTGAAAATTAACTACCGAAACTCCGCTGAACGGTGACTTGAAATTCAGCGCGATCGCAATCGAGCAACGAAGACGGACAACGAGAGCTTACATTACAAAGACTTCGAACAGCCTAGGCACACCGTTTGACTAGGTTCAAACGCCTTGACAAAATGCCGCCATTACAATTCTGAACGAAACCGATCAGGAGAGGCGACACCGACTGGAAGTGTTGGACAAAATGATTCTGTTTGTAGACGCAACGAGAGGCGGCAAGAATTACACGATCAGCTAAATACTCGTGACGAATATCTTTCATACCTGATACGCGACGGTACGTAGGGAAAAGCAAACACTGATTACAGGAAAGGCTCAGAGAAGAAGAGCGAGTAAGAAATGTAGCTCAAATCACCGGCTAAACTACTGAGAGGATAATCAAACACTGAAAAATAATTACTACAATCTTACTACACACTGTAATTTGATGTTTATTGATATTCTCACTAACGTCACTAAGGAACTTTTTAAATGATCAAAACTACAGATAAATGATCAAAACAACAGATCACACAGGTGGAAATTATTTCCCAAACATACAACATTTACATGATGTAGCATTGTTTGTGAGTGAAACAGTGATCGAGTTGTATACGTATACAGTATCTTGAGTTTACAGCATTCATAAAATAGTTCAATAAGAAATAATATCGAATGGTTTAGTAAGGAGAATTTCTGTTTACAATTTGGATAAAAATATTTTGTTAGGAAAAAACAATTTTCTGTTAGCAATCATGACCAGCTAATGTCAATGTGTAGCAACCGTATACATGTAGCTAAACACATGACACATCAACATTACTGCTTCACATTTATTTTTGGAACGGTGATCAGTATCTTAAATCTCCTCACAATATCAGTGTACGAGCAAGTACATAGAGTATACAAATTGAGAACCTGATCACCTTCAACATAAGTTGTCTGTGGAAATTGAATACAAATTCACTGTAGTTATATGGCTATGTGAACTGCACTGACACCAGTAAGGAGAATGTACATCAACAAATTAATTTTGATTTCAAGATTTTTAAAGGCGCTAACTGGTCATGAAGGCCTAAGTCCTGGTCTTAACCTACAAATTCTCCATCCATTATGGTATTTGCAGAGAATCTGTTGCTTCATCTTGAATATTCATGTTTTGTAATCAATTTTGTAATTCCCATGACCTGTATCCAAAATATAGTATTGTTACTGCTGGGAGAATCTCATGCCACTTTCACCATTGAGTTGTTATTTTTTGGACAACATCACTTTTCAGCAGCAGTAACCTCCTGTGATCTCAACCATTCAAACGAATAGAGAATTGCATTACCAATTGTCAGAATTGTTTGATTCCCAGTATATAGAACAAAAACTATAGCAGTATGTAAAGGGAACAGGAGATAGCACTAGCTCACAAGTTTCAAAAATGGAATTTAATTGAGACAATCAAAATAAACAGAACACCACTGCATATTGTCCTGGACCGAAGATGGGGGTTGGGGGGAGGGGGTTTTTGCAGTCCTATGGCAGTTACAGCGACCCACAGCTCAAAACCCCATCACTGACCAACACCAGCTCTTCAGGAAGACAGGGCACAAAGTACAAGTTAAATTGAAGAGACTGAGAACGAAAATGTCTCAACTTTAAATGAGGTCATTGCCAGCAAGCAACCCAACCTCTACATTTAAATCAGAACTTCCATCTCTCCCTCCCACATCGCTAAAATTTTGCAGTGCATCATCCCCCGAGCTTCGCGAGGTTCTGCGAGACACGTATTTCTAGTAAAGGTCAATAACCAATGATACGAACTTAGCAAAACTTAACCATCATGGTTGAGAGAGATCTTTCTCTTCCTTCGAACAGTTTGGTGAACGGGACACCACCACTTGTCATTCGACAGCCAACACCACTGTTAGGTGTTGAATTCCGCCTAGACAGAAACTTCATGGCAAGGATTAATACTCGCCACATCAAACATTCAAGAGAGCTGATGTTACTAAAGTGCATCGCGGAGCAAGATCAACTTATAAACGAACTGTTCTCTGTTCTACGCCCGTAGATCGGCCAGTAGAACAGAGATCACCAACGGCTCTTTTAAGTGCCACCAAATATTGAATGATACCAACTTAGCAAAATGGTTCCCAATGCGTATAATTCGTCAGAATTCAAACTACTAGTTCTTTTTTGTGAGAAAACATTTGGAGATCAACTTTATCTTGGTTTAAAACACTTTTTAACACAAAGATCACAGTTTCGATTTCTTGATATTCAAACAAGCTCCATGTCAATTGTCAAAACTAAAATATGCTTAAACGTTTCTTTCGCATTTCACTCGCAACGAAGAAGTAACCTTAAAGACATTGATAATCTGCACGATAAGATGGGTTAACATTGGTTTCATGTTATAATTGTGGGGTAAATAAAATAAGCTCACACCAACACCATCTTTCATACATTTTCAAGCGTTTTATTGAATTCACAGGAGCTGTAACAAAAGGATACTTGTAATTTATCAACCTATTACATAAGTAATGTTTAGTTTAATAATGTTCCCATCGTTTCCTGCTTCGTAGCCTGGCCACCATGGGTGTTCTCGCCTTCCGTTTATTAGATGATTTGCATGTTGAATCAGGCGGGGTATCCAGCAACGAAGGGAGTGCCATTTCCCCGGTAAAATAGAAGGCACCGTTTCTATCCGGCGAGGAATTTTTGATTCCACTGTAGTCACAGGTGTCGCAGGCAGTTTTCTTGGCATTTTTTGAAGACTTTGATTGAGATGTATTGAGGTCTCTTTTCCTGGACGCCTCTGCAGGTGTACTGACGTCTGTTTTGCTTTATATCTCTGTAGCAGGCAAAGAATCTGGTTTGGAAAGGACCACAGTCGATTTTATCGTCGACTCCGTTTTCATTTGTTTTGTCAGTCCTTGATACCGCTGTAGAAGTTGATCCAACATGAGGACTGTTTGGTCTTCTGGTAAAGGAGACTCTATGATTTGCTTCATGTCTTAATCTAATCCCTGTCTCCATGCTTTGTAGTAAATGTACGGGTATAATCACCATCTTTTGCGCATGCTTCATTTGAACACTACCCAGTAAATCAACAGCAAGGGGTGCAATCAGTGCTGCAAGGGCTGGTAAAAATTCTCCTCGATTGAGCAGTTCCTTCTTCTGTTTAAGGCTCGGTTTCTTGCAGGTCAAAAAGAGGAGCTTTGACTTGTGCGGTTTTTAATCGTTTCAATGACGAACTCGGTACTATGATGTTGCCTTTAAGAAGATTCAGGGCCACTTCCCCAATAGCTTCCATCTGTCCTCTGTTTGCATGGGCTATCATATCTTTTCGTTGCTTTCCATTGCTTTTAAAACACGCACAAAGAATGGGTAAGTGTTGTTGGAATTTGGATTGTTTTGCAATACTTGACCGCTTTCGTTTTGTCCCTCTGATCAGAACGTAAGACCATATTGCCGCCGCGTTGATTAACAACTCCTGACTTCACTGTGCGACGTGACGTACACTTAGGCATGATGCTAACTGAAGTCAATGGTTAAAGGTCCGTCTGTTTTATGCGTTTTCTTGTTTACGTAAACCACGGGGTAAGTTTGTGAAACAGGCAATATGTTGCTGCGTAATCGTAAGGTACCCGGCGTTCGAGGATGCAAATCCAACATGAGATAACGATACGGTTGCGACGTGGCATCTTGGAAACTTTCCCATAAGTAAGAAACGTGTCCTGCAAAGGCTTGTTGCGCTAACGTTCGAAAACCCAATGTATCGCGAGGATTATTAAAAGCAATAATGTAATGATCATTGAGAGAAATGCTTCGGGAAACTTTCCGGGTGTGAAAAGGTTCTGGGTCAAAAAGATGCAGGTGACATCGCAATGATGAGACAGTTTTGTAAACCAGGATGTGTTCATCCTCACTGCAATTCCTCATAAGATCATCCAACACGTGTATTCCTGGTCGGCAACTCATTGAAAACAAGAGGCTACCAGTAGCCTATACTCATGCGCTTGCGTAAGAAAGTTTTACCGTTTATTTTAAATAGGTCACGCACCTCCCCCCCTCAACGAATTTTGCGTGACACACATTGCACCATCGCTCAAGACATGTTGATTGGAGCTACCGATTTTTCTGTACTCGCGTTGAATACTTAATTTATTGATTCCTGATCAAACCCACACTAATCTAATACTTCCCAAACCGTGAATAATTTGTATTACATTGGGTTATTCCAGAAAGAATCCACCCCCCCCCCCACCGACGGATGGCAAGATTTTTTGACCCCCCCCCCCCCAATCAACCCGGATTTCCTAGCCCGCTAGGTCCCCCTCCCAGCTGGATTTCCCAGAGACCCCTCCTACTGACTGGACTTCCGATTAATTTTTGGAAGCCCAAAATATACAGGTAATGAAAGAAAAAAAAATGTAATCGCATTCAGGAGCTTCTGCTTTTAATATATATAGATAGCCCAAGGCTAACAGCGTCGCACTTTGAACAAGCTTAACTAAGGTGAAACGTAACTAAGGTGAAACTTAACTAAGGTGAAACTTAACTAAGGTGAAAGGTTGGAAGCACAAGAATTAAGATTGACGAACGGGCTATTTTCAATTTTAGCAATTCTCAAAAACAGTATTACGCGACCGTCTGCACAGTACATTTTTATAGACCGTACAAAAGTTCACAAAAACAACTTTTCTCTGTCTAGAATAACTAGTACCACTAGTTTTCGAATAAAATACAGTTTATGTTTGTCAAAAATTGCCCGAGAAACTGATTTGAAAATCAAAAATTGCAAAAATACACAAACATATTTGCATAAGGCGATGCGAGTGAAGATAGAACTGTACTATAAAATCAAAGTCTTGTTTTGTTTACATAAAATCGCTTTTCAAACTATCTAATGAATGAGCAAACACATAAAAATGGACAACACAATCTTCTTTCGAAAAATTTATTAAAATCTCCATTAGTTTACGTTTAAAAGCAAAACGCGTACCATTTAATTATAGCTCATCGAGTTCAAGCTTTCTTCGATGAAATTCAAGAGATCGATACAACTGAATTTAAGCACGTTTTAAAATCAATTCTCCAAAACTAACAATAACGCCAATAAAAAGTCACTCACAGATTGATATCAACATAAATTCTCATCGAAAACTGTAATCTGTTTTACCTTTAAGTCCCTCGCTTGCTTGGAAATTCAAATCTCCGCTTCCGGTTCTGAAATCCGTAGAAAACAAACATCTCCAGCATTTGATAAAAACGTAATACATGAAGTTCCTCGAAGCAAGATTTTATCCCTGAAAGCTCGTCTTTTTCCACTAAAGCGGCTTCTGAATATCCCTTAATTAGTATCCTCGTCTTGAGTAGCAAACCGCGAAATATTCAGGGAAATAACGCCTTTAATTTAAACGGTTTTCTCCGCTTAGTAAATTCACAGCGAAACATCAAAGTGTTTTTCTAGCTGACGTGACATTCGGCCGTGTAACCGCGCGAAAAACAAAGCCTCGCCTTGGTTTCAACATGACGTCGTACGCGTATGTTTTGCGACGTCATACGCGCCCGCGAGCTAGTCCTGAGCGAAGGCGGAGCTACAGTAGTACAGTAGTCCGGTCCTGTGCGACGGCGGACGGAGGGCACACGCGGACGGAGGGCCCACGCGCGCCCGCGAAACATTCCGCTAGCCATGACCATGAAAAATGAAGGGCACAGGTTTTGGTTCTATGAGTATGGGGCTGCGCAGCCAGGCCTTCGGCCTGGCAAGTGCTCCGCTATAATGTCAAAACTGTGGTGATGAGTGCAATAAATTGGTGAAACATTTTAAAAATAAATATTGCGTGACACATCATGGAAAAAAAACCCTGTGATTTCAAGACCAAATCGGAATGAAATTTTTCTATAAAGCTAGTTCCTTAAATAATTGCTTTGATTTTGCCATTAGTTTTTTCCATTAGTTTTTTCCAGGCTTCGTTTCATGCAAATTTTGTGTGCATGTGAAATGTAATTCGATCGCGTGTGATGTAATTCGATCGCGCGGTGTTTTTTCATGATCGTGAATCCAAAATATTTTTTCTAAAGGTCAAAACTTTTTAATGAAACTCATATTTCCTTGAATGAAAATGTCTTTCCCTCGAATAAAAGAATTAAACGCTTATCAGAATTCAGTGATTTTCTGCTTCCGGAAGGCTTGGCGATTTTTTTATCCTATTTGCAGCGCAGAGCGCTGGTAGCGTCTGCGCTGTCACAAAATAATATTTAAATACAGCAACCTGCTTTATTATATGTGTTTTCTAACATTTCCGACTTTTCCTGTGTATATAGAATGCCATTCTTGTCCGTCAAGGTGATTCGCATAATGTTTTTGCGAATCAAAAAAATCTTGAAAGGAAACTATTTCTGATTATAAACGTTTGGTAGAACGAGGCATGTGAAAACAAAAGAAACCATTCATATTCAATGACATGCAAATAAGTGGCCCGGTATTCTACAGTTTAGCCCAATTGTACAAATAGAAACCAATGCGTATTTGCAAAACGGTGCATCTAATTTTTTTGTCAATAACTAGTATGACTACTCCGAATAAAATAGTATTGAAAATTGCCCGAGAAACTGATTTGGAAATCGGTGGAAATCTAAATTGCAAAACGACTGGGCCACTTTTTCAATTTTAGCAATAGTCCATTTTACAGTTGTGTGCTTGGTGACCTTGCCTTTGAGTGGAAGTGAGGCTGGAGGTGACCTTGCTTTGATACAAACCTTTCTGCCTTTCATAAGTTAATAATGCTGTTCTCATGCTAACTAGGTAAATTTACATCTGAAAAGCTCCAAGGTCTGTATCATAACAAGGTCAACTTCAACCTCGCTTCCACTCAAAGGCCAGGACACTAAGAAGACAACTGTAAAATGGTCTATTCTCAAAAACAGTAATACGCGACCGTCTGTTGACAACTGTACTCGTTTTGAATATTTAATTTATTGATTCCCGATGAAATCCACACTCATCTTTTATTTCCCAAACCATGACTTCTTTCCGTTACATTTGAAAAGACTGCTTTTAAAAGCAATGAAATCAGTAAACGACCGGGCTATTTTTTAATTTTAGCGAGGCGACGCGTGTGTAGTTATAACTATAAAATTAGGCCTTGTTTTGTTTACCTATATTACGACTGAATTTGAGTGCGTTTTATAAACATTTCTCAACGAGAACACAAACAAAAAATCAATCAAATTGATATGAACATAAATTCCCATCGAAAAATCTAACTTATTTTACGGTAAAGTACCTCGGCTTCACTCGGCTGCTTGATAATTCTTTAAAACTCCGCTTTTTCGAAAGAAACAGCCCCGCATTGAAGAAAAAAATGTATGAAGTTCCTCGAAGAAAGATTTCGTCGCTTAAGGCTCTCCTTTTTCTCCACTACAACGGCTTCTGAGTATTCTTTAAAGCCTTCTCTTTCCATTTTGAATATTTTAATGTGTGTTATTACTCTGATAAGACAAAACTATGGTTTTGGAAACAAAGCACACGCCGAGCGCAGCAGCCATTTTTCCTCGCGAAGCGAGGTTAATAAATTTGTCGTCCCTCGGGAGCTGAGCCGCGTCAATTCGAGCGAAAAAAAAATATATATATATATATATATATATATATACCAGTTGATATGCACGCCTATCGACAGAGTGCTCAATAGAAGAACTAGAGCGTTATAATCGAGGTGAACTGATCAACTGAAGATTCGACTTGGCATTTTATTACTAACTAGTTTCGTACCGCATAACGGGAGAATTAAAGTTGTTTAGGAGGAATTTGCTTGCGTGCCTACAGAAAGTGATGAGTTCATTACGCTTGTTCAAGGTCGCTAGGTCAGGTCTACAAATGATAAAATATTTTTCCCACAAGCACAAATTTTCGAACTCCGCAAGAAGGAACCGCCACAGAGACAGAGACAGAGACTAACTGTCCTATGGCCGGATGTTGTCTAAAATCATCCGTGGTCTACCAAGCAACAGTGACAACTGAGGACAACAGGCCAGCCCATACTTAAGTAGGACTTACTGAGAACTTTTTTAAACAAGATTCGCGAATCACAAATCTTCTTTTAGAGACCCCAAAAAGAGACTCAGTACAGAACTTAGTAAGCATGTTTGGCATTTAAAAAGACGCTAAGTTAGAATTTAACATAACTTGGAAGATTCTAAAGCAAGCTGCACCCTTCAACCCCGTTTCAAATTGCTGTAATTTGTGCTTGTGGGAAAAATATTTTATCATTTGTAGACCTGACCTAGCGACCTTGAACAAGCGTAATGAACTCATCACTTCCTGTAGGCACGCAAGCAAATTCCTCCTAAACAACTTTAAATCTCCCGTTGTCACGCAACAGCGTCTATTCTAATTCAAATCCTGCGCGCGCGTGTATATCGTATATCAGTGTAAGTTGTAACGGACTTTTCATTTGGCTATTTTATCTGATGAGTGCCGCACATGTTGTGCGGTACGAAACTAGTTAGTAATAAAATGCCAAGTCGAATCTTCAGTTGATCAGTTCACCTCGATTATATATATATATATATATATATATATATATATATATATATATATATATATATATATATATATATATATATACATATATATACTTGATGGTGTCCGGCAGTTGCCTGGCAACAAAAATCGCGACCGCTGACAATGGCGTATTCATGTTTATTCATGGAGGCCGTGCCGGCGGCCGTTTAACCTTACTCATAGTCTGTCAAAAAATGTTTACTCTCGATGAAACACAACCAATTTCTGATGCAAATGAGAAAGAACAGCAAAGACAACAACGCTGGATTCCAGAAGTGGCTGGAAATCCTCGTCCGTGAAAATTAACTACCGAAACTCCGCTGAACGATGACTTGAAATTCAGCGCGATCGCGATCGAGCAACGAAGACGGACAACGAGAGCTTACATTACAAAGACTTCGAACAGCCTAGGCACACCGTTTGACTAGGTTCAAACGCCTTGACAAAATGCCGCCATTACAATTCTGAACGAAACCGATCAGGAGAGGCGACACCGACTGGAAGTGTTGGACAAAATGATTCTGTTTGTAGACGCAACGAGAGGCGGCAAGAATTACACGATCAGCTAAATACTCGTGACGAATATCTTTCATCCTGATACGCGACGGTACGTAGGGAAAAGCAAACACTGATTACAGGAAAGGCTCAGAGAAGAAGAGCGAGTAAGAAATGTAGCTCAAATCACCAGCTAAACTACTGAGAGGATAATCAAACACTGAAAAATAATTATCTTACTACACACTGTAATTTGATGTTTATTGATATTCTCACTAACGTCACTAAGGTACTTTTTAAACGATCAAAACTGCAAATAAATGATCAAAACTACAGATCACACAGGTGGAAATTATTTCCCAAACATACAACATTTACATGATGTAGCATTGTTTGTGAGTGAAACAGTGATCGAGTTGTATACGTATACAGTATCTTGAGTTTACAGCATTCATAAAATAGTTCAATAAGAAATAACATTCGAATGGTTTAGTAAGGAGAATTTCTGTTTACAATTTGGATAAAAATATTTTGTTAGGAAAAAACAATTTTCTGTTAGCAATCATGACCAGGTAATGTCAATGTGTAGCAACCGTATACACGTAGCTAAACACATGACACATCAACATTACTGCTTCACATTTATTTTTGGAACGGTGATCAGTATCTTAAATCTCCTCACAATATCAGTGTACGAGCGAGTACATAGAGTATCAATCAATCAATCAATCAATAAACTTTATTTAAATGTCAAAGGACCGCCTAGTCAGGGAGAAATCTCCCTTACTAATATGGGGACATTCTAAAAATTAAATTAAAATAAATAATTAATTACTAGTAATAATTAAAAAGCTATGTACAATAGGATATCTAAACTATTTACAATAAAATTACAATTTAAACCTGAAAAGCAATAAAATAATAAAATTTCTTTAAAATTATTACTATATTTTAGGAAGAGCACAGGCCGCAACCTCTGCACCCATCGTCAATTAATTCACTTAAGTTAAAATCTCTTATTCCTTTTCTAAAAACATTAAGGGATTCTACGTCCCTATTATTCTTAGGAAGTTTGCTCCATAATTTTGGGCCTAAAAATCTAATAGAATTTTTTCCATACGTGACAGTGTTAAAACGAGGTAACGTAAAGTCAGATTGTCTTAAATTATAGGTATTCGATTGTCGGCTAAAAATGTTCCTAATATATGAAGGGCAGAGTTCATGCTTAACCTTGTACATAAGAATACATGGATCTTGTAGGCGCCTGTTTAATAATGTTGGTAATTTCGCCCTTTTGAGAAGATTCACATAGCTCGAATTATTATCCTTAAAAACAGCTCTAAGACCTCGTTCCTGCAGTCGTTCCAGTTTTCTTGTGTCGCTTGCCGTACAAAAATGCCATGCCAGGTGGCAGTATGTGAGGTGAGGAAGAATTGCTGCTTTAAAAAGATGGAGCTTTACTGTTGTTGGAATGAGGTTCCTCAACCTCATCAACACGCCAATCTTCTGACTTGCCCTCTTACACAGTGCACTTATGTGATTGTTAAAATCCATTTGAGAGTCGATTGTCACTCCCAAAAGTTGGAGCTCTTCTGCTGTTTTGATCTCCTTTCCATTTAGGGAAAGCGTATCCACAGTACTCCGTCCAATGTTCATCGTTTGATACTTTTCCAAATTTTCCATCAGCAAGTTCGACTCGTACCATTTTGTAGCTGTTTCTGCGCTTTCCCGCAACTTGGAAATGACTTCACTTGAATCATAACCGACGTGAGGAAAATTACATTGAAAGGCAAGTGTCCATGTGGTATGGCAGATCATTTTGGAATATGTTCCACAAGAGGGGCCCCAGGGCAGATCCCTGAGGGCACCCCCGATTTACCGCTCTTGGCGTACTTGAGTAGCATCCAATTTTAACACAGTTTTCCCTGTCCCTTAAATAGCTCCCAAATAATTTGATTGTGTTATCCTCAAAACCATAGGCCTTCAACTTACTTAGCAGGAGCGGGGGGTGGAGGGAGTCAAATGCCTTCGACATGTCTGTCGACAGTATGCTGACATATAATCCATCATCTCTCGCTTTTTTCCAAGATTCCACCAAATTTATTAAAGTCGTTTCACAGCTGTGATGCTTACGATACGCCGAAGAGTTCTCGTAGAAAATGCGGCGGAAGCCTGCACTTGTTTGAGCTTCGATTAACTTTTCGAGTACTTTGCCAGTGCAGTTTAGTACTGTTACAGGGCGATAATTTTCCTTGCAGTATCTATCATTTTTCTTGTAAACTGGGGCCCAGTCCCCACATTTCCAGGCCTTTGGCCATTCACCAGCCTTAATGCACGCATTAAAAAGATTAGTCAAAGGTCGTTGAAGTTCTTTCGCCCCAAGTTTCAATATTTTAGGAGATATACCGTCTCGCCCAGCCGCCTTTTCTGTTTTTAGAGTCTCGAGAGCTGTGAGGTCTTGCCCTTGCGTGATTGGTTTCACCTCGAAACCCTCTGCTAATGTATTCCCAGAGTCCCGTATGCATCGGACACTACCGTGATTCTTGAAGTCCTCAACTGACATTAGTTCTGCATCACGACCTCCAATACCTTTTGCAATGCTGGCAAAATGGTCCGCGAGCACCTCAGTGACCATTGCTTGATCTTTCACGATCGTTCCATTTTCCTTGAGGTGAATGTCGTTGCCACGGGAACTATCCTTTGAACTGAGGAAGGGTTTGAAGGTCCGAAAGAAGTCTCTTGGCTTGTCCTTTAAATGATCAGCTTTTTGTTGCCAATAGCTCTTGATAGCAATTCTTCTTTGCCGTATACAAATTGAGAACCTGATCACCTTCAACATAAGTTGTCTGTGGAAATTGAATACAAATTCACTGTAGTTATATGGCTATGTGAACTGCACTGACACCAGTAAGGAGAATGTACATCAACAAATTAATTTTGATTTCAAGATTTTTAAAGGCGCTAACTGGTCATGAAGGCCTAAGTCCTGGTCTTAACCTACAAATTCTCCATCCATTATGGTATTTGCAGAGAATCTGTTGCTTCATCTTGAATATTCATGTTTTGTAATCAATTTTGTAATTCCCATGACCTGTATCCAAAATATAGTATTGTTACTGCTGGGAGAATCTCATGCCACTTTCACCATTGAGTTGTTATTTTTTGGACAACATCACTTTTCAGCAGCAGTAACCTCCTGTGATCTCAACCATTCAAACGAATAGAGAATTGCATTACCAATTGTCAGAATTGTTTGATTCCCAGTATATAGAACAAAAACTATAGCAGTATGTAATGGGAACAGGAGACAGCACTAGCTCACAAGTTTCAAAAATGGAATTTAATTGAGACAATCAAAATAAACAGAACACCACTGCATATTGTCCTGGACCGAAGATGGGGGTTGGGGGAGGGGGTTTTGGCAGTCCCATGGCAGTTACAGCGACCCACAGCTCAAAACCCCATCACTGACCAACACCAGCTCTCCAGGAAGACAGGGCACAAAGTACAAGTTAAATTGAAGAGACTGAGAACGAAAATGTCTCAACTTTAAATGAGTTGATTGCCAGCAAGCAACCCATCCTCTACATTTAAATCAGAAATTCCATCTCTCCCTCCCACATCGCTAAAATGTTGCAGTGCATCATCCCCCGAGCTTCGCGAGGTTCTGCGAGACACGTATTTCTAGTTGTAGAATGTTTACGTGACCTGCGACCCGGTTAGCAATAATATATGCGTGCATAAATTTGCATGCACAAATGTGACACCAAAAAACAAATGACGAAGAAAAACAAAGCCGGAACCCTACCTCATGCGCGCTACGCGCATGAGTAATAAGCAGTAGTCTCCACAAGTGTCTGAAGGAAGTCTCTGGAACGGTTTATTGTTGTATCACGTAACATCTCGGTCTATATATCCATCAATGCCATAGGTATCGGGAGGAAACCCGTAACTGTCAAAGAACTCAGTATCCCACGGAGAGATAAAGTACATGGGCTGATCATGAGGGTCCGTATTTGCAACCATTCCCGAAGGGTAAGTGTTAACAACAGGTAGTTTGTCTCTGGGGTAGACTCCTTGCATAATGGGACCAACATAGGATCTTGTAGTGCAGCTTGCCATAACTCAAAGGTGGTGTGCATCTCCGTTTCTTCAAGCGCCCTGCGACAGGTCGTACACCACGCGTCGGTTACGATCAATTTCCAACTGATTCTGGAATTCTGCGTACACGATTAAATTGAGAACGGCTGGCGTTGGAGTGTCAAACTTTAAATACAAATTGACGTTACCACTGCGATGGGGAACCAAATGATTAGGATGGCCACTTCCCGCTGGTGTTGTATCGAGTCTGAACAAACCATAACCCTGCTCCCAATCTTCGCGATCAATATCTATCCCGTGACCACAGTTCATATCTCCACTGCCTGAGAACAGGGTGTTGTAGGCATAAATCTTCTTACCACCTGTAAGCTTGGGTGTCGGATTGCTCTGTGACAAGCGTTTCATTGATCTTGATGGTGAATTGTTTGATGATAGAGTTAAGAGCATTGTTGATTAACGTGTACTTTTTCCCTTCACCTTGGGCATCTCCATTTCGTTTTGTATTTTTCACCACAAGACGCAGTTCAGTCTTGTTAATAGAGAGCTTAAGATCCACGACGAATGAGACGACGACGACGACGACGACGTCTATAGACCGGTAGAGGACTGCAATAAGGACGTCGGTTTCGGTGGGAAAATGAAAACTTAAGATGCGGCCGACAGGTTGACGACGACGACTTATTTCGACTTGGCTTGTTGAAAACGTCTCGCTCAAGATGATATCGTTTAAGGGCATGAGTGAGCTTCTTTTTTTGAGCCGCGGATTAAACTTTATTAATGACGAAGAATTTCCAGTTTTGTTTGACCTGTTCGAGTGAAAAAATCCTGATTTTTTCCCCATGGAGAATATCGAAAGTTCGCGCTGTATGGTCGAGTCTGAGTGTTTGGCCGAGTTCCCGGCACATTAGTATATTGTGCTCGGAATTCCATACAAAGTTTGGATTCCTAAAAATAAACACGAAATGACATGGGCTGACCACATCCACTTGTTAAATAGATGTCAAACGTTTGAAATGTCTTGGTTCTTAAGGGTAGATAGATTAAGTGTTCAGGCTGCTCCATAACTGTCTGTCGGAATGAACAGTGTGGTACCATTTCGTGTAACAAATGCAGCCTTGTGTCACCGACCTGCCAAGGCTCGATCATATTCGTGTGTACTTGGACTACTCTGTGTTTACAGCGACAGAGAGAGACTGTCTGAGGTATGACAAAGGTACCTGGAAAGTTGATAGAGTTACGGATGGGTAGCACACACCACACATATCCAAAGTCATTGGCCAATGAAGGATTCATTTTTACACCCATCGCGTTTACTTGACGAGGTTTGTTTTCATTGTTTATCCATCCAAGTGCTTGGGCAACTGGGGCTGTCACCACCATCCACACATCTTGAGATGTGATTGTAATGTTCCACTCATCATCAACCGTTATGTTGAAGTTCCAAGGTTTGGGGACTTTGTTCATGCAATGAAGCAAACCTTCTACCACATCTAATGCTGTCCGATAACGTCCTACTGGTAACGTAAACTTTTCAACGCGCTGAGTTCCAAATCGGCGGAACATAACATGCGGGTAATCGCATTCGTGAGGCACTTCGAACCACGAAAATGGATAGATGACATGATGAAGTCCAACTTCCCAATCTTCTTCGCGTGGTAGATGAATTTGTCGCGGTAATTCAGCCCGGAAATACGAATCTAAGTTGGAAGGAAATAAGTTCGTGTTGGCATTACTGGGAAGTATAACGTAAAAATCTCCATCCCGTTTCATGTTTACTGCAAGGACACCAGCTGCTTATAAGGAATCCAACTATCATATTTATTGGGCCAGCCTTTCCAATGAACCAAAGCTTCTTTGGAAGCACCTTTTCCACGATACTTTAAATTTTTTTCAATGCGAAACAAGTGATCTGGCTTTTCTATTACTTTCTGTAGCTCTGGCTCATAAAAGGTGCCTTGGATGAAATCACCGTCTGCTTCCTTCAGGCGATACTCCGGAGGATTTCGGGGTATTCGTTGGGCAATTATAAATGTCTCCTCCGTCCAGGATGGCAGATAACCTTTCTCAAAGATTCGCTTGTGCTTACCGATCTTGACTTGATCTCCTACGTTGAATTTATACTTGGTGGGGGCTGACTGTTTGTCGTACAAAGTTCTCCAAACATCTTGTGCATTAGACTCGTTGACATCGGCCGGTTTCATTTTGATGCTACGGTGTATGCTCTGATTGTAATTTCCGTTGACCAAACCGTCTAGTTTGTTCAAATAATGGTAGGAACTGGTCGTGGTAAACATTCTCCACATTAATTGCTTGAGAGTCCTGTTGAAGCGCTCAACCACTTGGGCTTTGGTTTCGTTGCATGTCACAAAAAAGTGCACGTTTTCCTCTTTAAGAAATGTTTGAAAAGTTCTGTTTTTAAATTCAGCCCAGCATCTCTTTGCAACTTCTCAGGGTTACGTCCCTGTCGAAATATTTTCTTGAATGCGGCCACAAGCTCCTTTCCGGTTTTAGTCTTGAGAGGTACCACCCACGCATACTTAGAAAGCACATCGATACAAGTCAACAAATACTGGTAACCACGATTCCATCGACTCAAATTTTGCATGTCCACTGAATCAGCCTGCCACTGAGAATCTATCGCATACACAATACCTCTGTTGCGACGAAAGTGTTTTCTTGCAGGTTTGTGTAGTGTGTAACCCGGTTGTAACTGCAGCCACTCAAACACCTGAGAGCGAGTTACTCCATATCGACGGGCCGCCCGATACAGTTTGTCCACACCACCCAAAGCTGAAGGACGGTCTAGTTCATAGTACAGTTTCTCTAAAAGTCGGTTCTTCTGGTTGCTGCTCCTCTTCTTCATGTTCTTCTGGGGTTTCTTTTTGGTACTCGTCTGTCGCATCTCTCAAATCGATGTGTACTTCGCTGCCACAACACGCAACTAAACAACGCATCCTCTGACATATATCACTTAAAGCCAAGGTAGGTGTTGAATTAGCACAAAGACGACTTGTGACGCTACCCATAGTTTAAAACAGCTGACAACATAACATCTATCCACGCGCTCTTTTAAAAGCTGCCAAAGCATCCACCAGACAGAAGGATAGTGTGTTGGATACGCCACACACAACACTTCATGAAATCTGTATTGTTCTATAAAGGATACATCACACGGATCCATGAAGTAATAAAAACTCAGCAGGCGACCAGAGTTCATGGGTTGTAGCTTATTAAGCAGAACTGACCAACTTTCGCATGGCAGGGGATGGAATGAATATCGTGAAAAACAAAGTCGAGCGCAAGCACGAACCAAGACGAAATATAACCTGTTCATTTTGACAACATAACTGAAGATATACAGCTTCCTCCCTTAGTCATCAAGTTAGAGAAAATACGAATTGATTGGGAATTATAAAAAAGGAAAAATACACTCATCAGGGGTCGAACTTAATTTTTTAGTCCACTAGCAAAGTTTTGCTAGTAAGATTTTTTCTACTAGCAAAACTAGTAAGGTCACTAGCTATTTTTTGCAGTCATTTTCTCTTTGATGACTCCGACAAAAAGATAAAAATGCCTTAATAGTATGCTGTTAATTTTGTAGTCTTCTTTGCCGGCATTGTTCTGTTGTTTCTTTGGCGGCTCCGGGTTGTCGGGCAAGACGTTGGTTGTTTATCATTTACCCAAAAATTCAGGAAATTTTGGTCAGAATGTAAATGGTAAGAATTTTGGCTCGACCGACCGGAAAATTTTCGAAATGTACGGAACGTCTTGAAAGGTAGTTCAAAACTTCCAACCGAAATTTCCGAACGGAAATGTGACCCTGCGCCAGTTTTGATGCGTAAGCGTGGTTACTCAGCTCGTTTCTGGTGTCAGTGGTAAATGGTACTCGACAATCTCAAACGGAATTTCCCGTTTTGGAGTTTTGCTTACCATTTACACAAACCGTGGACCAACCGGTTTTCCCTTGTAAATGGTAAACAACGTTATCATCGTCGGTCATGTTACCGGTAGTCTTGGAGGTCGAGGGTCTCTTGAAAAAAGCGGTTATTTTAGACATCTGCAACAAAAGTGGCTCACAAAGCGTGATATTCATTCTTTTTTGCATGTCACGTTGCTGATTCCAACAAAATGTGAATGCGTAGAAAAAGTGTGCACAGGTTCTGTGTAAAACCACGCTTCTTTTCTCCCGTAAATGACGTTCGATGATGTCTGAATTTTTGCCACAAAATTCTCCAAGAACGTTCACTTTTTCCCTCCAACTTTTATTAGAGAAATGCTTACTCGCAAAAGATTGCTAGAGGATATTTTTCTGACTCGCAACTAAGAAAAACCACTCGCATTTTGCGAGTTTGCGAGTGTTAATTTCTAGCCCTGCTCATCATCTTATGTTTAGCTCCGAGCAGTTCAACATATAACGTTCAGTTTCTTCATTCAAATGGAAGGGATGGTTTG
The DNA here is from genome assembly GCA_022457155.1 of Cladopsammia gracilis. Lineage (NCBI taxonomy): Eukaryota > Metazoa > Cnidaria > Anthozoa > Scleractinia > Dendrophylliidae > Cladopsammia > Cladopsammia gracilis. The sequence continues at coordinate 151,716 of JAJGOT010000610.1, forward strand.
GGGTTGACAATCTTGGATGACCTGGTACCATCCACTGGCTGATTTGGGCCAAATCTTTCCCAACCAATTAACAAACACGACCCAACGTCCTATCCTTTCAGGGGTAATGTCCGTTTCCAAAAACACGGACAGGGGATGATGATGAGTGGGTTCAATAAGGGACCCGTTCCCCAGGGGGGTACTCAGGAATATTAGTGACGGGGAGGTGCGAATGAGGCCAAATTATTAGACCCAAAAAAAGTCCTAACCAGACCCAAAAAAAGACCAACGGCCCAGAAGGTAACCCAAAAAAGTCAATTTCTTTCTCTGCATAAAAAAGTTACAAAAGTTACATTGAAGAATGATGAAGACAACGTGAAGAATAACGTGGTTGAAAATTAGATTCCTGCATGCGAATAAAGTGTAATGCGATATTTTATCAAATTTACATACTTCATATGTAACTGTTGTAACGTGACCTCTTATGAATAAACCGCTAAAACAGGAAGTCTCCTTGTCATTTATCTGTAGTTTATGTTTGTTCATGAAACTGATACAATTGTGTGACATGAAAATGAGAAGCCTGGGCTTCGCTTTTAGTCAACCGCCTCAAAAAAGTCCTTACCAAAATCTTTCACCCCCCAAAATTCACCACTTTTTTTCTAACCCCAAAAAAGTCCTCAGATCGCTAATTTTAAAGCCAAGAAAGGTCTTTGCACCTCCCTAATATACCTGAGTACCCCCCTTCCCGCGACAGAGCCAATATAAGAGAGACCACTCAACACGTCTTCTCCACGAAGAAAACATGATTTTAATGACCTTTAAATGACTTTTACACACAATTTATTGAACAAAAACATATTGTTTCAGTATAAGGGCCGAACTTTATCCTTGTATATATTTTGATTTGATATCGGACATACCAAGATGGATTTTATGCCACTGAAATTGCTCAATTTTTGCCTTTTCACAAAATGCATGAGATGGTATTTTTTAAATAAACCGTGAAACTTTCTAAATCGCTGCAAAACTTTAAAAAGGACAATGCTAGAAAGTAGATGATTTATACTAAAGAAAAAACATATCCCTGTTTTCTAGCGTTACACATTGTTTCAGCACAAGCGTACTGAAGTTGACTGTTAATTTATTAATAATTAATTAGGCAAAATCCGGTATTTTCGTTTTTACCCTTTTTCTCGAAAACTATAAATTTCTAGAAAGTTTCCATAATATTTTTTGAACATAGCTCCCCAAAAGTACCTTTTTGGCAAATTATCAGGATTTTCGATTTTGGGAGTCTGTCCAGTGATTCTCGATATTTACAGTCACGAGCTCTTAAAGTTTCCTTCAAGACCATTTATGACGTCATATTTGTTGTCATGGTAACTATAACCCTCCAAAGACATACCCCTCAAAAGTCATTTTTTTCAATCTGTCTTTAAAACTAACTCGGTTACCTATGTTTTTTATAAGCGTTTTTAAGTTTGCAATATTCTTCACTTCCTGTGTAAATTTGAAAATTGTATTTTCCATGAAATGATTGCAGGCTCAATTTTCATGTTGTTAACCGCTTGTTTTTTTTTTGTGAAACCGCATTCGCGTGACCATTCGCACACAAAACGTGACAGCTGTTCGGCCGATCGCAGCTGATCGCAGCTCATCGAAGCAAAGTATGGCGTTTTTTAGAAGGCGTTTCGCCGCCTCCGGCGGAAAAAAGGTAGAGCAGAAGCTGCTGCTTATGAACAGGGGAAACGCAAACGCACCTTCTTGCCCTGGAGGAAAACAGACAGACCATGGCTGGCTTATGTGCCCATTGCATAGTCAACATGAAAGAAATAAAACGCAAATGTTCAAGTCACACATAATTTTATCACCGTTCTCAATAATTCTACCCTTTTACCAGGGCAACCTAAATTTTGCCCGGTCAAGTATATCATCAGGAATACTTGCCCGGCTGACGACTTTGATAAAAAATTAATATGGATGCCTGGTTTATTACAATAGGTTCTATACTTTCTCTCATTTCATCACTAAGGTTCTTTTTATAAAGTTTATATTTATGTGCAGATGACTATGAAATCGCTTTAGTTATCCAAGGTTTTGCTCTAAATCTTCTTTCCTTTGCATTTATTGTGTTTAACGGAAATGATTTGTTGTACATTTCAAAAAAACCTTTTTCATAAATAACTTGAATGACTCTTCAGAATTATTTGAGTCAAGTACTTCTTGCCCAGAGCGTTCTGTTGCTGCAAAGAAGATAACTCGTGCTGGAGGGTCTGTAACTCGGAATTCCGAACCAGTTGCTCGTTTTCAGCCTTGGCAGCCGCTGAAGGCTGGTTTTCACTAGCGCATAAGCATAAGCACAAGCCAACATACGCAGACTCAGTAACATGTTGATCATTAGTGCCTATTGTTCTGTTTTGTTCAAACAATTGGAACTAATGAATAGCACGTTACTGAGTCTGCTTATGTTGGCTTGTGCTTATGCTTATGTGCTAGTGAAAACCAGCCTTAAAGCAGCACGTAGCGACTCGATTTCCGTAAGGACAGATTGGTTTGATACCATCCGTGACGGAGGAATCGTCACAATCGTTGATGGTGAATTTGGAACATCAGACTGACGAGGATTCTCCAAGGTAGGGGAATTAAAAGCGATCGGAGAACATCCTGCTTCTAACGCAGCATAATCGATCCTGGGGATCGCGCGACGTTCACGTTGAGACATATTTAAAAGAAAATTGTACGAACTAGCCAAGGAACACGTTTGAACAGAAAATCCAGTAGAAAATTATGTACAATTCGCCTACTAAGCGCACTATCTAGTAACTATGAATCACATGCTGAGCACGCAGTGGGACCAATAAAGCTATTACGCAATGCGGTGAGTGATGAATGACAAAACCTACGATCTGATCTACGATATGGGGAATTAATAATTTTGAAGCGTCCTCCAAATAAACATTTGACGTCTATAGCTACCCCCGCTCTCGGAAATTTGACTTTAAGTCAGCGCCCGAGGGTGAAGAAGGAGAGAGACCAAATTGCATTGCTCATCTTACAAAAAGCTCAAAGAGACAGCTGTTTACTCAGGAGGACACTTGAAGGGATAGATGAGAGGGCCCAACAGGAAAATGGGACACCTTATTGAGATTTAGGACATTTAGACATTTAGATTTGGACATTTAGGTTAGAGTGCGTGGTTTCTTGAGTTTAATTTCTCTTTTGACAATTTTGTTTGCATGTAATTGGTAATGGTTATGCAGTCCTCTTGTCTTGTGTCTGGAGCAAATTTCAGTACTTTCAACTTGTCTGGGTTTTCACCTGGTTTTATTATCAAGAGCCTCATACAAACATTGTGTTACTGTTGCCTTCCCTTAACCCGCGCCACTACTTAAAAAGTATCAATTGCTTCTCGTCGTTTTTAACAGAGTAACATATGGTAAAAAAAACTCCATTTGTTCTCTGTTCAAAGAATGAACAAGTTCTTTATAACTGTTATCATCCATACGATTAATTACCAGCTTTTCATTATCATTTGCTGTAGAAAGAAAAAATTCCAGCATTACTTAAAAGATTGTTCCCTTGGTGATTGTTATATAAACATGAGTTAAAACAACCAAACAGTTCACTGTATTGTGTTTCTTCACTTATATCCTGCTCATCGTCATGTTGGGCAGACGGAGCTACAGTATCTAACTGATCATGTTCCTTATTTTCAGGATCTCCCATGGCTTTTTCTTAAGAGTTCTCCTTTCTTTCCTTTCGAATATAACGTTTTACTTGCTGAAATCTTATTTTTACATGGGATAAGCATCAAGAGCTCTCTGCAATTAATCTTCAGCATCCTTTTTATTAAACATAACTAAATGAATGATTTAGCTTTCATTCTGCGAAAAAGTTTCATTCCTCCTTTCAAGAAAAATTCTTTACAACTTTGTTCTCTGTTTTCATTATTGGGATCATCATCAATGTTATCGTCAAAATCTGTTTCAGGTGGAAATCTAGTTGTTGTAAACTTACTTAGTATTCATCCCCTCATCTTAACTTTTGTTTGAATGTCACTGTTAACAAAGAGTTATACCAAGAACAGAAATGAACTAAACATAGTTGCTAGAGCTGTCGTGGTCGTTTTTGACATTTTCATTCTTGGATCTTAGACACTTACACATCTCAGAGTGACGAAGAAACACTCTTTCACAAGCCTTGCACGTCGCAGACTTAAACACTACATCACGAACAAAGAAATTTACTGATCCTAACATTTTCATAGCGATAACATAAACTTATTTATTTTGCAACACTTCTCTGAGCCAAAGAAACCCTAATATATGCCTAATGGTAATCTAACGGGACAAATATCTCGCAGGTATACTCGGGAAAGCTATTCTAAAGGCTACTTAATACATTTTGCGACTTGTGGGAGTCATGTTTGGCCTGTCTCTTTTTATACTTCTTTGTGATTATTTTTTACAGAGACTATACCGTAAAATGCTGCTTATAAGTCCTGGGCTTATGTAACTTCGTAAGGGTTTTTTGGCTGGCAAGCAAAAATATTGCCATAAAGAAGCGTTCTTTCAGTTAATTTCATTTTGGCGTAAACTTTTGTAAAGAATTTCTGTTGAGGAATTAAGAAAGGAATAAGGAATTAATGGGTATAACCGGAGTAATGTTTTGTTACCGATGGGCCTATAACCGGGTGGCCTTTTTTTATTTATTCCATTACTCCATTTACTCCATTACTATGGAATTACTCCATTATTATGGAACGCATGGAGCACAACATTACTTCACTAGAATTACACGCTTGTTGTACAAAAGATACGTAGTGTAGTCTCGTGTATGTCCCAATGAATTCAAGATACATTGGTACAACTTTACAAGTGACGCTGTTCTTCGCGTACAGAGGATATACTATTGGATGCAGTGATCGCAATGCCATGATAAGACAACGGAAGTTTTGTTTACATTGTAGCTCCAGGTCACTACTCAACAAAAGAATAAACTAAAGAGCTAAAACTACCTGCAAGATGTCGTGATTCCAATATAGGAACATGACAGGAGCTTATTACTCCTGAACATGATTGCATTTTCATTCTTGGATCTTTAATAGACACTTATCCGTGATCAAGAAACACTTTCTCACAAGTCTTGCACGCCGCAGGCTGTGGACACTTATCACGGCCTATTTACCAATCCTAATATTTCCACAGCCGCTGGTAACATAATCTTCAGCCGATTGCCATTTATTTTGCAACACGAGTCTGAGCCAAAGAAACCCTAATATATGCCAGGACAGTGTAGAGAATACACAAAGAAATAAAATAATTATAGTCATGGCTATGGCATGAAATCCTCCGGGATCGATCCTGTCATTAGAGAAATTATCCAAAGATCAATGGGTTAATATTAACGAGTAATATAAAGTGGATAGATAATTGCGACTTGTAACATCCTAACAGTGATCTATAGCAAGGGACAAATGCCTCGTAAACCTACTTGGGAAAGCTATTTTAAAGGCTTTTAAATACTTCTTGCGACTAGTGGGAATCGTGTTTGGCCTGCCTCTTAACTTTTTATACTACCATATATAAGGAGCTTATGACGCGTAAATAAGCCATTTCACACTTAATTCAGTTGAAGTTTATTTCACTGTATGTACTGTATGTTATATGATGAGCTACGAAATACCTTTTTTGACAAAATCATTAAACAAAATAGATTTGGATTATCATGAGGTTTATTTTTTTTTTTGATACTGATCAACATATTAGCAGGCTAACTGCTGCTTTTGTCACTCAAGCAATGAAAACAAGAACAAAAAATAGTTAATAGTACTTGTGATTGTTTTACAATTAATAAATGAATTTAATTTAATTAATTAATAAATTTTTTATTCTAGATTTCTTTATTGTAATTTAAGTAATTTTACTTTCCTTACTTATTGCAATAGGGTTTTCCGATTTAGCGGAAACGGAAAGAATTTTTCCGCCTTGCTAGCTAATTGACGATAAAAATGTGGTGTTGGGTCATTTTGCACAAAGCATTTTCAGTTATTCATTGTCTATTTTCTGTTGAGATATTTGACAAGTGAAAAGACTTTCTAAAGCAAATACAGTTGTCGCAATTTCAAAACAAATGAAGCCCACAAACCTAACAGATTGATAATACGTCACGTGCATATATCTGATGAAAACATTCATATAAACTAGCAGTAATCACAGCTTGCGGAGACGCGTTCGAAGGGATTTCCGGCGGAAATGAGCCCCTGAAAAAAACGATAGGGGCGATTATTTGGAAGACCGTCTACCAAAAAATCTCAGATTTTACTGCACATAAACCACAGGACAACCAACACGAAATTAGGATTGCGTTCTTCGAACGCGATTAGTATGTGGTGTTTTATTAGCTATAAAGTCACTGCACCTGACGTATTAATATTAATTATCAAAATCTCAACTGACACAACAAATGGTGACTGAATCTTTAATATTCTTTCAACAAACTTTGAACTTCACATGTGCCGCATCTAATGCAAATGAGAAAACTCCGTTGTTCTTGCTCATTTACATTAGATTCGGCACATGTGAAGTTCAAAGTTTGAACCGGGCCTAATTCGATTGCATTACACAGTGGATTTACTTTTGCGTAATATTAACGTTAATGTCCCTTTTCAGTAGTCATTGAACGGCAAATATCAACAAGGAACGGAACTAAACAAAAGTGAAGCGACTATAATGTAACCAGTATCCAAGTGTTGAATTTTTGCGTTCAGCTGAAACCACGTGAGTTCATCGCAGGAATTCTCTGTCGCTAAACAGCAAAAATCATACACCACTTACTAAGCGAGTTGTCTTTAGAATAGCTCTGTTTGGCAGGTTCCTTTTTTCATCTTCAGAATTTTCGGCTCTCAAAATTTACGACAACAACAAACAATGTTGACTCCTTGAGCCAGAGCTCATATGAGACAAAAGCTGTTTTTTTCGTATGCTAATTTCTTTCTTACGCAACGGATTTTTTTCAATTTCGTTTGTTTTCAGCACGAACTGCAAGTGCTGTGCTTCAACTTCCTGGCAATTTGCATACGGTACACATTTGTATACGAACACACAATGCTACTTCCTAGCGTTCCTACATGTACTCTGAATTCCATTGTGCCATTCTTTAACTTTACTTTAACTTTACTAACAAAGGAGACTTGAATAATCACATCCCGGTGAGGCTGAGCCTGCACGTAAAAGATTATTATCATGGTATTTTTCATTGTTTCTGGAGTGGGCGATTTTTTTTCATGCGACTGTCCTTTCGACTCCGACGGAGTTGATTTAACCTTCATACGTTCTTTTTTCTAAGTCCACCTTGATTATCTTGCCCCGTGAGAACATTGTCAAGTACCAGACCAGGGGCAGTACGCAGCTCTTACAAGGTCTTCTTTGATTTGCTGAGAAAACAATAGAACAAACAACACAACAATGGCTAACAATAGACCCTAGACCTAAAAACAATAGAGCTGCATGATATACAGGTCCAATGAAATTAGAGGTTGTAAAGAGCTGCGTGGTATCTGCCAGACCACAGTTAGATAAAACCTTAGTAGCGCTCTCTCGAGAAAACAAGGCATCAGTTCCTAAACCGACAACTTATCCAGATTAAAATTATTATTTCCACAGTCAAAAAACTTTCGAAATGCCGACCGAGTATATGATAGAAATCTGCATCCCTGCAAAGCTCTGACTGCAACGACTTCTTCAGTATCCTCGGAGGTATTGAGATACCTAAGCCGCTAAACCGGGAACGGAAACAATACTACAAATTCATGATACAATTTAAAATTGCTTGCAGCCTAAAATGTCTAAAATGAAGTCAACATACAGCTATGCAAACTGTCAAGCAAAACAAAAACGGTACGTTTTTGAAATTAAGAATACCAGTACATTTAGCAGTGCTCGGTCAATCCTCGTGTGTTTGGCCTTGTTTACAAAAAGGTAACTCTAGCTGTCGAGAAAAAGCTACGCCGGGCTTACAGGTCTTTACAGGCAAATTCACCGCCAAAAATAACTTCAAGCATCACGCTTTAGTGAATGTGCCGACACCTATAGAACGAATTGAATTTCATTGTAATAATATAATGGTTAATTGTATCACTTATATATCCGGAAAAAATCCTTCCATTTCCGCGTTATTTCCGCTAAATCGGAAAACCCTAATTGGTTCGGTAATACCATGTATTTAGAAATGGGAATACTGAAATAAAATTGTTGCCAGTGTTGTTGTATCGTTTGACATTTTGAGCCTATTTGGCAAGCGTAGGTTTGAGCCTTAAAAATTAACAAAAAATTGAACAAAATCAAAGGCCAACCGGCAAAATACATTTAATCCTGGCACCGTGCACAGAACGATGACTCACTAAAAATAAAATACTGTCGCTTAAAACAGTCCCCTTGATAAAATAAAATTCTTTTATTCACATCTTACAAAAGCGTTCGTGAAATTGTTTCTGATCGCTTTTACAAGCACACTTATTGAAAAGTTCTATATTTGTTTGTCAACCTACAAGGAAATTGAAAGCACTAGTTCGTTAAAACCTACTGTTGTTTAATTTAGTCAGTCTCTTATATAACTTGCAAATGGGGTAAATTAACCGAGGACATTTTTAACTAAAGGGACACTGTCCCGACAGAAATATCGTGTTTATTATGATTATGGCCAGGAGCTTGCTTTAGCTTGCTTTATCATCCGAAAATAGGAAGAAAAAATAGCCAAAAGTGATGAACGCAGAAAAATATGAATTAAAAAGACAAAATAACGACAAAATTCCACCAGAATCGAATCGACACTGAATATTTCTTGACCGCATGTCACATAATCAAAATTGCTTAACCGTAATCAAGTTCCATTCTTCTAATATAATCCCGCACTTTTTCTCCAAACTACTGCTTCTGTTTTTCTCCTTGAGAATCTTTTAATCCAATTTAGTTGTATATTTGGTGACATTTCTTTTTTAATCGTTTTGTATTGACATTTCGTTTTTTAATCGTATTGTAGACCTGTGGAATTGCCTACCACTAGGCAACAGAACAATTCAACATCTATCATCATTTAAGAACAGTATTAATAATTTTTATCTTAATAAATTTAAAGTAAATAATGATAGATTTTTATAATTAATTTATAATATATTGTTATGATATTTTACTATTTGAGCTACATTAAGGCAGTTTATTTTTATAAGGAATCTTTGTATTCTGTATAAACTGACCTAATTATTCAGATCTTGTTGTTTTTACATTTATTTTAATTGTTAATTTATTTTTAATTTGTATAGTATGTTAAGATCTGTATAATTAAATTTGAGTAAATAAATAAATAAATAAATAAATAAATAAATTTGGCGATATAACATGGAAATTAACAAACACGTTATTTCAACAAAAGTTCATTGTAAACGTACAGCATACAACCATTCTCAGTCAGCAATGTCAGCTTACCTCAAACTCTCTTTTTCCTTTCTTAAAACGTAGAGCTATAACAAAAAATAATACCAAATGTCCTGAAGCAACCAGTTTGACAAACCAGACTGGACAAACATTAAAACGCATCGTAAAGGATATTAGCCAAGCGCGCTTCTAGCGTGCCAAATATCTGACCAAAGTCTTCATTAGGTGAAATAAGATTACATTACGTTACACTTTTTGTCGCTCGATACAATGAAATATATGCTGCAACATGTTCCCAAAAAAACATAGAATTCATAATCGTACGCCTTAAAAATCATCGCTTTGAAAAAGAGATATTAAACAGTAGGAATGTTACCTAACTGAAAAAATATATCCGAGAGTAGATAATAATCGCGGGTTCTGGTGCAATCCTCGGCCACGTTAATTTTAACGTAAAAATCATTGATTTTTCTCTTCAATCCAGCACAACATTCTCAACTTCCTTCCCCTCATTTCTCACGTAACATCATCCTCCAAAAGTCCACACGTTTCACTTCTAACTTTTTCCCATGATTTCCTACACAACTTCCAGTCTCTCACATCCCCTCAATCCTCCACGTTTCACATCCCCTCAATTCTCCACAAAAATTTCCAACGTTTCACTTCTCCATTGTTCCCTTCAATTCCCCACATGTTTCACCAATTGCAACATGTTTTTCATCAATTCAAACACATTCGAATTAAGGTGGCCTCGGATCCCACCAGAACCCGCGATTATTATCTACTATTAGGGTGAAAAATCTATTCCGGAAAAATCCACTCCGGAAAATAATTTTAAATCCGCTCCGGAAAATCTATTCCTCTTCTTGCACCACATATCTTGGCCATCCTTTCAAAATTTTCATTCCCATTCCCAACAGAACATCTTCTTTCACATGAAATTTGTGCTCCAGAATGAACAACTCAACACGTTCTCCGCATTTCTCCTTCTTTTTCAGGAAGCGAACAATTTGTTTTCGTTTCTTCTCCAGCCGCTCTGCTTTAATATCTTCTTCCGTTCTTCCCATTTTCAATTCAATCTTTTCTTTTTCAACTTCCACTTCCACTTCCACTTCCACTTCCACTTCCACTTCCTTTCTTTCACCCAATCTCCAATGCCCCCTCGCAAACGTGTTAATTCCATTCTCCAACACCACCAACTTGTCGTCATTGGAAGACAACGCAATCTTCTCCATTGTTTCTGTGAAAAGATGATGTTGTCTGCTTCGAATCACATTTTGCTTTCGAATTTCATTTCCTTCTCCTTTCAAGCATTTCACAAAGTTTTCAAACCGCAACTGCTTTTTGATCACGCATTTCTTCACTCCTTTTGCTTTCTTTTCTTCCTTTCCTTCATCCAGCAGGAAAGCATAAAGTTTTGGTCTCAATGCCACAAACTCTTTCATCATTTTCCCACCACATTCATCTTTCATCAACCCAATCTTTTTCTTGTTTTCTTTCACAATTGGCAATCCATTCAAAACAGCGGGGTGATCTTTGGGAAAGTCATTTGTGTCGAAACGCTCTTTCACATCCTCTGCAATGTCAGCAAAGAAATCATCTGTTCCAATTTCATAAACCAGTGAATCTGTGTCTGTGTAAAGAACTTGGAGATCTTTCCACTTTTTCTTCGCATAATTATAGTGAAAGTCATACATCAAGGTTTTCGACAAATCCAGGATGGACATTCCCACATAAACTGGTTTATTCATGACAATCTGAGTTTTCCTCATCTTCATCGCAATCAGAAATTCATCGAAAATTTGCAAATCAGCAAAGTTTGATTTATTCACCAGTTTCTCTGCTCTTTCAACATCTTTCACCAGTTCAATGCAAACTCTCTTTCGCACATTCTCCATTGTCTTCCCGAAAACTGAATTGTTCATTAACTTGAAGAAATCTTTTTCAAATGCATTCTTGGCGCCCATTCTCAATTTCGTGTTTTTATCAATATAAGATTTCATGAAGGCTTCTTCCCGAAATGCAATCCCTCTTCTCACCTTTTTCAGTTTCATCCCCAGGGAAAGGAAGAGTTTCAGATTTTCTCCATGCAGGACCATGTTCTTCTTGTCTCTCAGATTTTGAGTCAATTTCCACACTCCACCCAGTTTCAAACTTTCTGGAGCCAGGGGGAAATCATTGTGTGTATCATGCAATTCCTCTGGGTATTCCAAATCAACTTCCAGAATGCATCCAACGCCTTTCCCATCCACAAATGTTTTCCAATCCGACAATTCATCTTTCTTCATCCATCTGAAGCCCCCAACTGGAAGGGGCTTTGACATTGCCCATCCATAAAGGTTATTTGCATCCAAATAAACCAAAAACTTTGACGGTTGGCTTGCATCAAAATCTTCCATGAACTTGTTATTTGCCTTTGCGTATCTCTTGAATGCATTGGAATTTCCGCCTCTCATTCCTCTTTCAACCATCAGCAGCATGTTCACATCATTCAACAATGCCAAAGAAACTCCCGTCATTTTCAACATCGCATTCCACGCCATTCCAGGGGTTGTGAAGAACTGGGCCGGATCCAATTCATAGTTTTTCTCACAAAGTTTTCTGAAGTTTTCAACCACATCTGCCAGCAGCAAAACATCCGTTTTCAGATAGAGATCATGGAATTCCCCCATGTTTTTCATCTGCCATTTCTCCCAGACATTCCTTGCATGCTCAAAATCGTCATCCTCAATTCCTGCGTCATTCAATCTGGAGTAGTTTCTCATCAAACTTTTCAAATGAATCCATGAATTCATAGGGATAAACTCCTTTCCTTGTCATCAAGTCAAACTTTTGTCCCTGGAAAAACCTGGCAGTTTCTGCCAAATCTGACTTTGGAAGATTCCCCACCAAATTTCCCAGGGAAGAAGCCATGAACTTGAATGAATCCAGAAAACGGATTTCATGCTTCACAACAATTTCTTTTCCGTCCCAAGTCGTGTCCCGTTTCAATTCAAACTTCAGGGAGAAGGAGATATATTTCTCCTTATTGTTGGGGATGCATTGCACGTCCAAGACTTCCTCCAATGTACCCAAAACTCGCACGAAAAGATGTGAGTCATAGTTTGCTAGGTTGTGGAAAAACACGGGAGTGAATTTTGGTCTTTGAAATGCTCGATTGCAAGAGCGGTGAGCAGCTCCTCTTAATTTCCCTGTGAAATGGCAGTGATCTCGCACTTTCATCTTTTCTCCCTCTTTTTCAAATTCTCCTCGGCACAACCAGCAACATGTTGCCTGATTGAAACTTTTCCATTCTTCTTGGGAGAGAGGAATCATTTTCTTCTGTTTCAATTCCAGTTGCGCCTTTTTCACTTCCTCAATGAGTTTTCTGATGAATTCTTTGGGAAGTTCTTTTGATTCTTTTTCATTTCCAGCTCGTTTCAACACAGGCTCTATTTCCAAGAACGGGGAAACCAAATGAAACGCAAACCCACAGGGGAGATGTTCTTGCATTTTCTGAGTTTTCTTCCTTCCCTCATCCTCCACAGGTTTCAAAATCGATTCAAAATCAGCATAACCCACAACTGGAACATGAATCATCTTTGAGAAGTTGCTGAAAGAACATTCACCTTCAGGCATCACAATCTTCGCTGCTTCAAATTCCACGCAGTTGCTTTGGTTTTTTCTCAGGCTTTCTTCACTGGGAAATGAATTGATGCATCTCTTGCAGAAGAATCTTTGTCGATTCGTTTTCGACACTTGCGACCCAGCCAAGCGAGAAAAGTTTTTCACGATGCAGAAATGGCTTTTAAACTCCCTTTTCAACAGCAACAAGTCAACATGTTGGACCTTTTCTTCATCCGTCACTCGCAGGGGGAAAAGCTTTCCATCCCACCCAAAAACATTCACTGAAATGCCATTCCGCTTTTCAAATTTCCCAATATCTGCTAAAGTCGTTGGAAATGTAATTCCACTCCAATCAAGCTTTTCAGCTTGTTTTCTCAGCAAACGTGTGATTCTTTCAGGATTCTGTGCCACCATATGTGTTGCTCTTGTCACGCACCATTTGAAACACATCTCATCTCCGTTTTTCATGTTCACCACAGCGTTCTTATTTGCCACTTCTTTTGGAAGAGGAATGTATGAAGATCCACCCAATGGGTTCCATCGAACCAAATGAATTTCCAATCTGATAACTCTTTCAAACGCCCAATTACTTCCTCTTCGATTGAAATTCTCCAAGTTGACCCTCATTTCTCTCCCCATTTCATCAAACAACTCGCCAGCGTCAGTTCCTTCCAAATTTCTTTTCATGCGTGAATGGAAGAATGGCGTGTCTTCAATCATTGCTTCATCGTCCAAGTCAGGCTTCACCAGCAGACACACCAGCACGCATTTGATTCTGGTTTGTCGATTTTGCTTGATCAACTCAACCACATCACCTCTCACTCGCCGGAGAAAATCTTGAGGAGTTGGGGAATCATCTCCTTGAATGACCAATTGTCTTGCAAATCCTCTCAAAGCGGATTGTCTTTCTTCAACAACAAATTGACGATCCCACAAATTCTCAATCTGCCGCTTCAATCTTTCAATCGCGGGATTCGATCTCCTCCGAACATCAACATCATCCACACTTTCCAACCAATTCAACCAATCGACAACAGTTTCCACATCTTGTTCAATCGCTCTGGGAATGGCTCTGGAAGGAAACTCTCTTCTTTCCGGAACTAAAATAGGCGCTGAAATTTTTTTATTTCTCGAATCTAGGAGGGTTTTCGGGGCTTTGAAAATAAGTGGGGCGCTGACATTTCCTTTCTTTCTCGGTCTTTCGGGTTGCGATTCTTCCCAAAGTTCCATCAATTTGGCTTTGGACATTCGGGAATAGTCTGAAATGCCTTCTTCACGAGCCCACTCTCTTAATTCTCTGAGCGTTCTCATTTTTTATATAAAAAAATTTCTAAATAAAATGAAGTTTTCGATTCAGGAAGAAGGAAAAGAAAAGCAGATTTTCTTCACATTTAAAGAAGCATCGGAGGCAACTGGAATTTCATCTCCAACCATCTTGAATGTTCTCAAAAGGAAAAATCCAAAATTCACAAGAAGAGCCGACAAAAAAGTTTTCTTCATTCAGGAAGAGTTTGATACCGAACCATTGGCCAAAATCGATGATGTGGCGTATTTCAATGCGGAGGATCTGTGTGCGGAATTCGGGATCTCCCAAACGGTTTTCTTCAATCAACTCTTCAAGAAGGAAAAGCATTTCCTTGACGCGCAAGAAATTTCACACACCGTCACATGGATGAGAGAAGATTTCCAAATCTTCATTGACAAAATGCGGAGAATCCAAATGTGCCATAAACTCAGGAAAGGGAATAGAAGGTTTGTTGTAAATGTTTGAATTTTCATTTCAAGGAAATGAAAACACTTCGTTCGCTTCACCAGTCTTCCTCCGTGTCCTCAAAGTTGTCAAACGCTGAAACGTTTCCATGGAATTTTGTCACAAAAACTGAATTAATTGAACATGAAATGGATTGACAATTTCCGCAAAAGATGCGAGAAATTCGAAAGATCACATACCCTGTCAGTTTTTCTCCAATGTGATCATGGGGATCAAACCGAATGGATTTTCTTGTTCCAACTTCTCCTTCACCAAATTTTGAAAATGGCACAGAGATGTTTCCTTTTTGGTCAGTCCACAACTTTCCCCAAACTTTTTCCATCTCACTTCGATCCGTTTTGATCAGGTTGAAATCAGCGGATGAGAATTGCCCAACTCGCCAACTCAGTTTGGTAACTTTTGATTTGTTTTCCATCGCCAACTTTCTGATTTGCTCTTGGATCTCCTGAAACTTTTCCTTGATTTGTGGAGGAGATTCATCCAGATTGATTCCCAGGGAAAATCCGTTTTCATTCTTGAAGATTTTGAAACAACATTTCTTCAGTTCAAGTGTGATAGGTCTTTCTTTGAACCGGATGGGAATTTCCACAAATGGGGGATGGTTTCCAGTTTTCATTTTCGGTTCTTCAGTTTTGATCTCTTTCACTTCCACATCCATTTTTTGGGTGGTGAGAAAAAAAGTTTTTTTGAAAATCTAAAAAATGGAAGTGGAAGCTGAGAGAAACGAAGAAGTTTGGATTGACCCAATGTTGCGGTTTGAAGAGTCTTTGGAAAATCTGCAAAAGTGCGGTTTCGATTCTGATTTTTCGAGAGAACTTTTGGTGGCTCTTAACTGGGATGAGGAAGCGATCTGGGACTTTTGTTTGAGTTTAAAACGTTGGGGGTTGAAAGGACAAGATGTTACACCTTGGGAACTTGTTGAAATGACCCAAGATCCGTTCTTCAGTTCACTGGCAAATGTGGAAGAAAAAGCACCACCAGATGATGATGACTGGTTCTGGCTCACTGAAGCTGGCGTTCATCCCCTGGATGCATATGAAATCTTGGTGGAGATGGGGGAAAATTTTGATGGGCCATGGCACATCCACATGATGGAACAAGAAAACTGGAATCCAAGAGACCACTCAGTCGATGAAACCATTGCAACTTTAAGATTTTGGAATAAGAGGGAAAGAGCCACATAAAAGAATCGGAATGAAGGGAAGTGATGTTTCCTCACCGAAGGTGATGAATCATTCAAACAACAAATCATACTTTTTCTCAAACCGCTCCAAATCCAACCCCAAATCAATCACAATCCCATCAATCGCTTCCATTGAAAACAAAAATTCACTTCGATCAAAATTTCCTCCCCGCAAAGCGAAGCGCAAATCACTCAATGTTTTTTCATAGGTGGTGAACGCGAACTTCGCCATCTCAATTTTGCTTTTCAGGTTCTTCATTTCATTCGCGGTTTTCAAGACTAATCCTGCTCCTGAAATCACTCCCAAAACGATGGGGTTCAAAGTTGCTGCCCCAGCAATCGTCCCGATTGCAACCAAACCGGAAGAGGTTAAATTCATGAGCAGATTCATTTTCTTGAATCGGCCATGCGCTCGTTTGAGGCACCAATATCTTTTGTGATAAAATCGAAAAAGTTTTTTGATGTCTTCCAGTTCTTCTTCCCGAATTGCGGGGTTGATGTGATTGAAAGCAAAGATGCTTTGTTTTCACTTCGCTCGCTTCGCTCGGCTCGGTTCGCTTCGCTCGCTCACTTTCATTTTTTGTGGAGAAATCATATTTCAATTAGAATTGCAGCTGTTGCATCTTGAATTGAACCTTCCTGCACGAGTAGCAAAGAGAACTCTTGGTACTTTGGCACCGTTTTATTAAAAGAGAACAATAATGTCCTTCTATGTGTGGTTACGGAAGGCTTGACTTTTGCTATAGACGGATTTCCACCGCCAGAACTCCAGACATCTAAATTCATTTGCGTTTTGGTAATATCTATTCCCCCAGTACGTACTACCACGTGCAGACTGACTGTGATGATTTTAATATCAAACCCAAATACGTAACTTGTCTTACCACCTAGTACGACGAGATGGTTGTGGTGTTGGTTGTTTAAGTATCTAGCCATGATGATGGATCTGGAGGGGGGAGCATAATTCAGCAAGGGGTGGTCATTCAAATCAAGTGCAGTCTCCATAACCATCTTCCCTGCTTCGAAAACAAAAGGCGCATCAAAGACTGCACTTGGGACATCAGACTGTGAGCCAGCAATGCTATAAATGATTAAGTTTGCATCTCCTTTTTCAGCTGATTCAGGAGTTCCATTCCATGTTAAATCCAGATAGATATATTCAGGTGGGGTAATCCTCCATTTATGCATGTGGATGATGGACCGGGTATAATCGGCAAACTTCTTTGTTGATTGTTGATTAATATTCAGGCTGGTGCTCACGACATTAACACTAACTCCATCCATTGACGCGGGGAAGAATTCAATGCAAATAGTGTATTCTCCCTCTGGGAGTTTGTTCATATTGAATCCAAGTCTCCCAGAGTATTGATTAATGATGTTTTTTGTTATTTGCAAATCATAAGCCTGCCTATTGAAAAGATGCGGCGAACTTGGAAAATCCGTTATTCCAGTTACTCTCATATCATGCTCAGAACTGGATTCATTCACATTTTCCATCAGATAGCGGAATGCGTCTTTCGGATGGGAGGTTGAAGTGATATGTGACTCGTTCACTAACTTTTTCAAATCAGTTGTCGTCTTGGCGATCCGCGCATCCAAGAGCAGTTTAGGAACTGCGTCACCGTTTGCTTCCGGCAAGGCGAGATTTGTGATCTTGGACCCACTCATGTCGATTGGGCCAGTCATGGTGCCTCCTGTAAAGGGAAGCTTCGTTGAAATTACACTCGTGGCCGTGTCAACATAACTCTTCGTTGCAGCTTCTCCTCCGAACTGTGGGTCTTTGAGGTTTGTGATGGAGTTGTGATTCATGTTCAATTGCGTTTCCATCGGAAATTCTTCTTTTCGGCTGAGGAAGATGCGTCGGATATCTTCGTAACATGGAAGATGATCATAATGAGTGCGATAAAAATCAAATGATTGTTGTTTTGAATTGATTACATTGAACAGATGCTTCAAATCCAGGTCCTTCGTGACTTCATGCGTTGGTTCAGAAGCATCAGGGTGGAATTTTTTCAGAGTGGCCATATTCACCGCTGACAAATCGTTGTCTTCATCAGTGTCCAGATTGACGATCAATTTGCGATTCATTTCTATTTCCCCGGGGTTGATGAGTGCGTGTCCCCTGAGATCCAGATCCCCAGTCATATGCGAGGAACCATCCACTTGAAGTGAATCTGCCCGCAATTGCGTTGCAAGCGTGTCAACTTGTAGCTTTGTGATTGCGTCATCATTGTCAACTCCTTCGGCAACATTAGCCAGTCGTTTTTGTTGGATATCATAATTATTGTTGGTGTCTAATTTCAAACCGCCTTGTTGAACTTGTTTGTTGAAATTTTTTATGTATTCCCTCATGTCAACACCTGTGTATCGTCCTACATTGTTGAATATGCCCATTTTAAAAGGTTTCATCAAAGTTTTTGGCAACACTTTTCTTTTCTTTGTCAAGGAAAATAAATTCGAATGGGTTCAATCTGTTGAAAAGATGGGGGTCAATCAAATTCTCCTTTGCAATGAGATCGAGGTGAGTTTTTGTTGCTGGTGGATAAAGCAGCATGTGTGAACAATTCAAACGAATCTTTTGTGGAACATCATAATAGGACTGGGAAAGATAAATTGGACTGATTCCGTGATGCCTTCCATCTGTCCAATGATTGGCGATTTGTTTTTGAATTCGATCGGATGAGTTCATGAGGTCATCAAACACGACGACTTTCCGATTGTTGCTTGGATAATCTGAAGTATTCATGATGTCATCTGGCCCCAGAATTTCGAGAACTGGATATCCGACTTTTTGGCTGACACCTTCCATCAACTTTTGTAGATCAACGATTTTGTCTTGATGTTGATTGGGAGAGTAGAAATAAATTTTATCATAGAAGATGAGAGGTTGTCGCAACATATGCATAAGCGTGTTTGTTTTTCCGCAACGGGTTTGACCCGCAATGAGCATTCGGAAATCTTCATCAAGGAAATCACAATATTTTCGGTTCGCTGGCTTCGCTCCGCTCGCGTTTCGATCATAATTTGGAATCTTCATTTTAAGTGTTGAGATAACATTTATCTCCAAAGATAAATGTTGTTTTGTCACTTAAAAATGGATCTTAACAACATACGAAAGTTTGTCGGTAGAGAATTTGAAGGGTATCAAATCGCGAAAGCCGTCACAGAAGTGAAAAATGAAATGAAAGACCGAGAAAAAGCGCGTGACATCGTTATGAGCGACGTTTTCAAAACCCTCAGAGAACCCCTGCTGGAGCAACAAAAGAAGACAGATGAAAAACAAGACGCGGTGATTGAACAACTTAGGCAAAATCAACTTGCTTTGACTGAAGGCATCCAAGACATCTTCACGCTGAATAAAGAATTGCCGCTTGAAGGTGCTGAAGATGAAGGGGCAGCAGCCTTCCCAATAAAATCACCATTACGCGTGGATGTGGAGGGTGATAAAGATATCTATCGACAATATAAGTTAACGAAGTTAGACTCCCTTTTATGGTTACCAAGTGACCAGGTTGAAAAGGCTAAAGAAGTTTATAGCGAGATTAGAAAAAACAAGTTGACTAGCAAAATATATACGTTGAAAAAGAAAGAAACCAAAAAAGGTTTAAATGCCCAAGAGACGGATAGATTGGAGACATTAAAAGCTGAAATCGCCAGTTTTGATAAATATAAACAGAAACTTGATGCTATACTCAAAGGGAAAAAAGAAGTACTGGTAACACCACAAAAAGGAACGGGAGCGCAGCGACCTCGACTGAAAGGAGAGGGGCTCAGGAAATACAAACAACCTCGCAGAAATGCCTTTAAGATTCAAAATGATCACTATGGTGGGCTCCTCGTTGATGTCCCCAAACTTTTCAATGAAATGAAACTGAATGCCTTCCGAGGTGGTAAATTGATCTATCAGGCTGATGCAGACAAATCACTCATCGACCTGCTAGCAAAAAGATTCAACCCGAAAAAGAACTATTCCTTGAATGCCGTGAGGATTTTCAACGATTTGAACACACTGTCAAATATGCCACCTCACAAATCCTCAGGTAAATCAAGGATGGTGGGATCCAGCGTTGTCTTCTATCAAAAGCCAGAAGAGCTGGCAGATCGGATGAAAATTTTGATTGGCTCAATGGCTGCTGGCAACAATTCTCCTGTTTTGAGGAATGATCTGTCCCAAATAAATGATGAACTCTTAAGAATTGGAGCAATCGATAGAACAATGCATGAAAAACTTTATCAGAAGTATTTAAAATAATGGATGTAAATCGAGTACTTGTCTTTAAATCAATTGATGCAAGAAAACAAAACCCACAAAATAAACCAGGGAATTTCACAACGAGGTTTTCTCCAGAGTTGCAGCTGGAAGATAATAAACCGCACTATATGGCTTTGGATCATCTTTCCATGACGGCAAGCTGGCATAATATCAGGCCTAAATACCACAACAACAAGTTGGTGATTTCAAAAGACAAGGGCAAGACATGCGAAACAATAACCTTTCCTGCGGGAATTTATGACTATGAAGACATCAACGAATTCATTCACAAAAGCATTGGAAAAAGGAGCGAAGCGACCTCCACAGGGGATGCTTATGGTATAAATATGTTGTTTGATTTGACCACTTTCAAAGTTTTCATTCAACTTCAAGAGAACTTTCAAATTGATTTTTCAAACAGTGGCAACTTTCACATCTTGGTGGGATTTGATGCGGCTAAACTGACAGCTAGTGCTTATGGAACGAATTTTCCAAATATATCAAACAGTGTTGACAATCTCTATCTCAGATGCAGTCTTTTGAGCGATTCAATTGTCTCCGGGAAAAGGTCAAATGCGCTTTACACGTTCTCACCCAACACTAAAACCAGATCATTGCCATTCGAAATTCAACCAATAAATTACTTGTGGAATAAAATAAACTCCCCGCATATTTCTGAGGTCACCTTCTACATTACTGATGATGAAAACCGAGAAGTTGATTTGAATGATATTGATATTTCTTTGACTGTGGTAATTAAAAATGGATGAAAGAAGAGAAAGAGATCCTGATACAGGTGAAATAAGATATGGAGGTGGTTTTTCTGACGTTTTCTCGAAACTCGCAGCTAAATTAACAGGAAAAACAGCTTCAAAATTAGCTTCAAAGGCAGCAGAAAAATTAGTTGAAAAAGGAGCAGAGAAAGTTGGAGAAAAGACTGGACAACTCATTGGTGAAAAAATTTATGATAAATTCACAACAAAGAAACCGAGCGAAGCGAGCGAAGCGAGCGAAGCGAGCGAAGCGAAGCGAGCTGAGCGACCGGAGGGAGCGAAACCAGCGGCCCTGGAAACAAAAGGAAAAGAAATTGGGGAAATACTGAAGAAAGTCCGCTTCCAAGAAGACACTGACAAATTTCAATATGTGAAAGATGTTTATAAGGGCCTCCTCTGAAAAGAAAAAACTATCTAATAAAATGGCAGTGAATTTTAGAAACCCGGAATTCGTAAAAAGATACGAATATACATATTATGATCTAGAAACACCACTCAATGACAACATTGCAAATGACAACAGGCAGGAAAAAACTAATTATCGCTTCAACGTGGATAATTCCTCAGAAGCAAACCCAATTGATTGGTACAATGCATATCTGGAGGTTGACTTTAAGCTTGTTACAACGGCTGACAGTGCAACTGGAATAACCGCGGGGCCAAATAATGGCAACCAAGATTGCACGACAACTAATGGTTTGACATTCATAAAATCAATCCAAGTTGAATGCAATGGGCAAACAGTTTATAACAACAGACGAGCCAATGAGTCGGCAAATGCATTGACGCTCTTGAAATACACGAAAACCTATGCCGATTCGGTTGGGCAAGATCAGTTCTTCTATCCCGATACATCAACGGGAACAACAGAAGCACGGCCAGCTCAGGCGCTGTATAATGAGGGTTTTGCCAGACGAAAGATCCTGACGGATGCGGCAAATATCACCAAAATATCAATTCCCCTGAATTTATACAGTTATTTTGCTGCTTTCAAAAATAACCTTCACCCAAATATAAAGACAACTCTCGTGTTGGAACTTGAAAATGACAACAATCTGATTTTCAAAAAAGGTGCTGCGCCAGATTCAAAAGTAATTCTCACTAAACTCAGATTGTGGTGCCCTAAAATCATTTTCAACGGAAAAGGGCTGAAACAATATCTTGAAAGTTATCTGAAACCGAAAAAGTTACATATTTGAAAGAACACCATGAAATAGCGCAAACAGCAGCTGTGAATAGCTACTTTCGCATTTCCACGGGGCTTCGAAGACCGCGACATGTGTTGATTTGGGTTGTTCCAACAGCATCTTACAATAGCCAGACACATGATATCTTCAAATTCACGACATTCAGCATTGGAGCAAACAACCGGCACTTCAGTCGAGTCCAACTGGAGTTGAACAACTCAATTTATTACCCTCAATTGGAACTGACAACGGATGAGGAATCTAGGCTTTATCGAGCTTTGATGGCATTCAATTCCGCTTATAATGACGTTTTAAGCGGGCCATTGATTACCCGAGCAAATTTCAAAAACCTCTTCGGCATGCTTTACTTCGATCTCCGAAACCAAGAAGATGATGTGAAAGATGGGGTTGTGTCTCTGACTTTCCGATATGAGTTGAATGGAGCAAATGCAACGCAGTACACATTGCACGCCTTGGTGTTGCATGAAAAAGAAATTGAACTGTATACTGCATCAAACAAACTTCTGATCAAAGCCTGAAAACTTATTTCGATATTGAAAATATTGAAATGACGTCGTATATTCCATATGGTGTGAAATTATCAGATGGGCAAAAAACAAAGCTTGCAAAAGCTGTGGAAAATAACTCTTCCATAACATTGAGACTTTCGCGAAATGAATTGAAAGGGCCAGATGAACTGTTGTTGACAAAGACCCAAATAAACAAAGTTCAAAAAGCCATCAGTTTGGGGCGGGGAGTTGAATTGTCAATCTCTAAAACACAAATAAGAAAAGTTGTGGGTGGGAGCCTTTGGGCTTCGTTGATTTCCCTGGGATCGAAGCTGCTTCCATTTGCAACAAAAGGGGTTTCAAAAGTTGCCCCGCATCTTGCGACTGGAGCATTGAGTGCTTTGGGGAGCTTGGGGATTGATAAAATATTTGGAAAAGGTATTGCCGTGCCATTCAACTTTCTTCCGCAACTTGGGAGAGTCAAAGAGTTAACTAAAAGCCAATTAGATTCTGTTAAAAGAGGACTTAAGCTGGGCAGTGGAATAAATTTCAAACCCACACAGCGACAAATTAATGGCGGGCTTCTTGGAACACTAGCCACGATAGGAATCCCGATGGCTATTGAGCTGGCATCGAAATTATTCGGCTCAGGATTGCAAGTTCCGAGGAAAGCTGCCGGGCTGCAAGTGGCCCCAAAACCGGGGCTTTATCCCTATCAACCTCCGCCATTTTTTGGAACATGGGAACAACGCGGTCGCGGACAAAAAAAAAATCTGGGAAGCGAGGAGGCGGAATTCTGCTGGGGCCAAACAGTCCCTTTCAAAACATACCGCTAGTAGGGGCCATCCTTTGAGGCCAGCTTGGAAAGATATTCCGATTTCAAACTTTGATATTCTTGAGTGGGTGAGGTTTCTTAAAATTCCCAATTTCAAAGGAATCTTTTCAAGACATGCAAAAGATCATTTACATAAAACTGGTTCCTGCATAATTAATCTAGATGATTCTATTGGGAACGGAACGCACTGGGTTGCCACATGCATCAAGAACCATATTGTCTATTACTTTGATTCATTCTCAATATCACCTCCAATTGAATTGGTAAAATATGCAGCCAAAATTGGGAAAGAAATAATTTACAACTATGAAGGTTTTTTCATTGAGTGACCCAGGAAAGAATGAGACATTCATAAAAGAATATTTCGATTGAAAATGGAATCATATTGCGTGAAGGAGAAACGCAGGACGGGATGCGTGGAACCGTCTGGATACATGACCGCAAAAAATGGCAGAAAGATGTGGTTTTGCCATTGCGCTTCCTGCGGAATCAAAAAGACAAGATTTGTGAAAAGTTCGGGAAACTGAGTCTGCCCCTACAAGGTGGGGGCGACCTGCGGTCAGCCAGCGGAGCTGGCTTTGGTGAACTGGCTTTGACGGGTATGGCACATGCTTTGCCTTGGTTGGGAAAGAAAACAGTTGAAATGGGCCGCTATGGGGCCAGTGAATTATTGCGAAACAAAAACACTCAGAAAAAAGCATTGGATTTTGCCCTGGACAAGATGAAACCATTTCTTGCCAAAACCTCTGCTGATATGATGAATGAGCTGTCCACAGCGATTCGACCAAACAGAAAATATAAGACAGATCGAGCAGATTTGGATGGAGGTGGGTTGGATGTTCATTCCCTGATTGGGAAACTGCCAAGGCCAAAGAAGGGTTTCACTTTGCCTGGACATAACTTCACCGGGCCCTGGAACCCATTGGAGAAGCAAGTCAGATTCGATGAAAATGGAAAAATTCTCGAAATCTGGCAGCAGCCCACAGGAAAAACAGACGCAGTTGCTATGCAGCACGATGTTGATTATTCAGTCTGCGCGAAGGAAAAGAATCCACGTAAATGCAAGAACAAAGCAGACAGGAAAATGGTTGCCGCTTTGGATGCGATTCCCTGGAAAGATAGACAATGGGGTCATGCTTTGGCGAGAAACACAATTCAAGCAAAACAGAAACTTGGCCTCGGCGCTCCAAAAAACGGGAAAAGATTTTGAGTGAAGGCCAGTGGACTCAAAATCTGGCAAACGAATTACACCGGCCAATCAGGCGGCGCTTTCCAAAACGACGAGTCATAGCATATGGGATTGACAACATCTGGGCGGCTGATCTGGTCGAGATGGGGAAATTTTCAAAATGGAATAAAGGGATCAGATACCTGCTGATGGTGATCGATGTTTACTCAAAGTTCGGTTGGATTCGTCCCCTGAAAGACAAGCGAGGTCAAACAGTGGCTGATGCTTTCCGAGACATATTCAAGGGGCGAAAACCGAAGATGCTTTGGAGTGACAAAGGGCCTGAATTTTTCAACGCAACAATGAAAAATCTGCTTGATAAGAATGGGGTAAAATTGTACACGACACAAAACGAAGAAAAGGCATCTGTTGTTGAGCGCTGGAACAGGTCTTTCAAGGAGAAACTCTTTAAAATGTTTTCTGCTAACAACAATACAATATACTGGGACAAACTTGGCAAATTAGCGGATGAATATAACCACCGTTTTCATTCGAGCATTCGAATGACTCCCGCAGAGGCGAGCAAACAGGAAAATGAGAAAAAGGTTTTCGCTAATTTATACGGAGATTTAATTTATGCTAAACACAACCCGGCAAAATTCAGGGTTGGCGACAGGGTTAGAATTTCTAAGTTTAAACGAAAGACATTTGACAAAGGTTTCACGCCGAACTGGACAGAGGAGATATTTGTGATTGACGAAATAAAGAATACAAACCCTGTAACGTATAAATTAGTTGATCTGTTGGGAGAATCAATCACCGGATCATTTTACGAGGCGGAACTTCAAAGAAAAACGCAAAATGTGTTTCGAATTGAAAAGGTTATTCGCCGCGATAATAAGCGAAAACTCGCGCTTGTAAAATGGAAAAGTTACCCCGATAAATTTAATTCTTGGGTTCCATTGAGCGATGTGGAAAAGCTTGGCTAAAAAACCTGGCGTTAGAATATGAATGTTTGTCATTCATATTCCCCAATTTGAGTTTAATATTTTTCGGCTTACGCGTAAGTCAGTTTTTTTATCACCTGGGGCAGCTGGGCAATTCGAAATGTCAGAATATGAATGTTTTTACATTAATATTCACAACGTCTGTTATTTCAAAACACCGCTTCGCATCGCTTTCGTTTCGCTTCGCTTGGCCCGTTTTGCTTCGCTTGGCTTTCTTTCAATTCCCGGTGGATTTCCCAGAGAAGGCCACTTTGCTTTTGGAGTTCCTTTTTGAGAATTTTGTGTTCCTCCTGGAGATTGACGAATGATTCAAAGAGAAGTTCAATTGAGTCTTCGATTTCGTCGCTTCGCTCAGCTTCCTCCATCTCTGAATCAGACACAATAAATTCATCATCCGATGTTGTCGGAGTCTCATCCGCGCTTCTTGTTTCTTCCTCTGAGCATGTGGAACAATCGTCATGGTCACTCGCACTGAGGCTCGCTTCACTCGCTTCGCTTCGCTCGGCTTCATTGGAAAATGCTTTTTCAAGATCCATTTTCTTTCCAATGACATTTTTTGAAGATTGTTTGAATTATTTTTTCTTGTTCCGCCCGTCTGGATGGGAGAATAAGCAGTTTGAAATCATCTTCATTTGGATTGAAACCGTTCTTCTTCAACAGGGCGAAAAGAACTTGGTGGCAATTGAGAAACTTTTTTCTGCTGAGATGAAGGTCATCATATGCCAGTGAGAAATATTTAAAATCGTCGATGGGGAACTTTTCCAGGTGCTCATAATCATTCCCGTCGTGGTCTGTTATGTGATTAAAAATTGTGTGATCGTTGCCATTGACTTTTTTCCACTTGGAAGCTTTGACGAAATCCCTGACTTTTTTTCTTGTGATTTCGTCACGGGGAATTTGGGAGAGAACTTGTTCTTGAGTGGAATTTGATTTTCCCCCTGATTTTTGCGGAGGATATTTTTGAAATGTTCCAGTCTGGGATTTTTGGGAGAATGGCATGTTGTGTGGGTTTCTCGAATAATTTCAGGAGTGAAATCGATTTCTTCTTCTTCGGAATCAGACATTTTCTTTCCTTGAGAAATAAAATTTTAGACCCTAATAGTAGATAATAATCGCGGTTTCTGGTGGGATCCGAGGCCACCTTAATTCGAATGTGTTTGAATTGATGAAAAACATGTTGCAATGGGTGAAACATGTGGGGAATTGAGGGGAACAATGGAGAAGTGAAACGTTGGAAATGTTTGTGGAGAATTGAGGGATGTGAAACGTGGAGGATTGAGGGGATGTGAGAGACTGGAAGTTGTGTAGGAAATCATGGGAAAAAGTTAGAAGTGAAACGTGTGGACTTTTGGAGGATGATGTTACGTGAGAAATGAGGGGAAGGAAGTTGAGAATGTTGTGCTGGATTGAAGAGAAAATCAATGATTTTTACGTTAAAATTAACGTGGCCGAAGATTGCACCAGAACCTGCGATTATTATCTACTTCCGAGGCATTTTTCGAAACAGGCAAACAGCGTGGCAGATTTTATATGAAATTTTAACACGCATATTTCTTCACTGTGAAGGTCAAGTCAAGAAACCACTGTATTAAAATTATTGAAATAGCGAGAGCTTAAATTTTTGATAAAATACGGCCAAATAAATTGCCCTCTCTCTTCTAACGTTCTCTAAAATCTCAGATAACTAAATCAACCAATGGATATATGACTTTGTCAGGCCACAAACGTGCGCTCGCTAAACAGCTTTAAAAACATATGCTTCGACTCGTGTGTTCTGAATGATAGCATCTAACAAAAATGCGAGACATTTTGCTAAAAATGCAACGAGAATGTCCCCACAGATTCACGAAAAAGTCTATTGATAGTATCTAACAAAAATCTTAGTTAACTAAATCATCAACGTATGAATATATCGCTTTTGTCAGGCCACAAACATGCGCTCGCTAAACCGCTTTCAAAAATATGCCACTCAATTCTTGTGTTCTTATTGATAACATCTTGCTAACAAATATGCACTAGGAATGTCCCCACAAATTCACTAAAAAGTCTATTCATAGTATCTAACGCATATTTTGCTAACAAAAATGCATAAAGAATGCATGTTAGCCCACATAAACTCCTGTAAGTTAAACATTAACTTACAGGAGATAAAAATGGACGAGAACGCCATGGTAAACGTATTTCCTGATCAAGGCACGTGTTATTGCTTCACACTTCAGACCGGTCTCATGTATTACCCAAGATGACCAATGGTTAAAGTAAATTCACGTGACCTCATCCTTCCAATTTATTCCCATGTTTCTCAGATGTAATCCAAATACTTGCCACAGAACAAGGGAATTTACAAGAACTTTAAGGTGTTTCCCTTCAGTTTCCGTGTAGCCGCACCGAACATTTTTGAGCGGCCATTTAACTAACTTTCCTTTATCGAAATAGTATGAAACTTACACAAAATATTGTACATAGTTTTAAGTTTATAAAAATGAAATAATTTTGTAAATCGCATTTAAAATTGCGGAGATAAACGAGAAACATTGAAATCACTTGTGTCTAAATTCCGAGCGATTGCGATGGCATCTAGAAAAATCAAAACTACTACGATAAACTATGGCATATGACAAACATGTTTAGAAGGACTAGGGACTAGAGACTAGAGTTAGGTGTCCTGCGGCCTCGTTACGTCACGGGCACGCGCAAGATTAGCTTAGGAGACCACGAGGTTTTTTTGACTCGCCATCTTGTTTTCTAGAACTGTGAACCATGAATATGTTGATAAATAAAACGAGTTTAAAAGCATGAACCGACGAGTGATTTAGAATTTTGAACCCATTCGAAAGAACATTTGGTAGCAGAGCAAGGTTTGGAGAGATTTATCAACATGGAACGTCTCAAGAAAGAGAAAATGAGATCAAAGTGCTCGTACACGAGGAACCGAAACAAGCTCATGATGGTGATGGAAGGAGGACTGTCGTCGAGAATGCAAGTAATGGAGAGCTTGAGTGTTTTTACAGACGCGTATGAGAATGTGCTTCGAGCCTGTGAAAAGTTGGAAACGTACTACGAGACTGTGAAGGATTCGGGAAACCTCAGTGCTGTTTCGAACGAACTGGAACAGGTTGAGGAGGATTTCACGGAAGTCGAAAGAATTGTGAAAGGATATTTGAGCAGCGCTAGCAGTTCACCAGTCAAAGACCAAATGGAGCGGCTAAAAGAAGAAGTATCTAAGCGAGAAAAGGAGCTCAGCCGAATCGAATAAGAAATCGAGCGAACGTAAGGGGAATGCGAGAGACAACTCGGACAGAAGCTTCGTAGCGAGAAACCGCAGACAGAACCAGACCAAGGAGCGCGAAAAACTACCCATAGTGAATCATGCGACCGAGAACGAGAGTTGAAAAAGAAATCGGAAGGATTTAAAGAGAACCCGTTGTCCAGAGAGTCGTTAAGGGAACAAAATTCTGGTGTTCAAAAGCAGCCCGTTGTATCTTCGTCTCCATATGTTCAGAGTGTTTGGAACGGTGGCCGGACTGTCCCCGCCTTCGTTCGGTGGAGTTGTTTATTCGTCGACTTCGTTTACTCCGCTTTATCCTCCGAGTTCAGTGCCGCCTATGCCCGCCGTGGTAGAACAGCACCTTCAGTTTCAGCAGCCGACTTCAGTGGCACCTGTGGCTTCAGTCGGAAATTTAGTGAATCAGCCACATGCATTACCGTTTACTGCAGTAACTGTGCCCTCACCGAGTACTTATGTACCATCACCGACGCAACAATTATATGTACCCTTCAGCGGAGGCCAAGGTCAGTCTTTGTCCACTGGGAGCAAGCAGCCATTTTCATTGTCCTCTTCAGACCAGATAAGTGTTGACTCTTCTGCCCTACTCAAAAGAGTAAGCATCCCTAAGTTCTTTGGCCAGAAGAAGAATTATGAATCTTGGAAGGCAGCATTTTATTCTTGTGTGGATCGTGCTAGAGCTACGCCAGAATACAAGCTTTTACGATTGCGAGAGTGCCTTCAGGGTGAGCCCCTAAAAGTCATTGAGAACCTGGGACATTCAGCAGCAGCGTACGAAACAGCCAAGACTCGACTGGAGCGAAAGTATGGAGGACAACGAAGGGCTTTGACACTTCGACTTGAAGAGTTGGACGCTTTCAAACCAGTGAAAGAAGGAAATGAAAGAGACATGGAGAAATTTGCTGAACTCCTTGATGGAATTAATGTTAACTTGACGGATGCTAACCAGGAAGCCGAGCTAGGAAGTGGATCACTCTACATCACTCTTCAGCGGAAGTTTAACGAGGCCTTCTCACTAAGTACAAGCAGTGGGTTAACGACAACCATCGCACTGAGAATGTGGGAACACTTAGAGAGTTTGTCGACAGAGAGTCTGAGTTTTTGACCACAGCCTCTGAGACTATAACTGGTGTTAAATATCAAGGAAGAACCTTTCTAACTCAGGAACTCTCAAAAAGTAAGAAGAAGTCAAATCGGGTGTGCAAGGTGTGCAATGAGCAACACGGAATTTGGGCTTGTGAGAGGATGACAGTGCCAAAGCGATGGGAAGTAGCCACAGAACAAAAACTGTGTTTTCGTTGTCTAGCTGATGGACATAGAGGTGAAACGTGTTTTAAGAGTAGAGTGTGTGGACTAGATGGATGCCGGTCAGCTCACCATCGAACGCTTCATGAAGACGGAGCTGCAGACAGGAACCTTCACAGTGCTTCGGCAACTAGACCAGAACTGTCCGGCGCACCTGCAGGTGGAATTGTTGTAGAAGAGGAGCTTAGTGAGAGGACCCACGTGACGACCACTGCAATGAAACTCACTGTTCCTTCTGAATTCATGGCTCTGCGGACCGTTCCTGTGTACCTGACCAATGGAACTAAACAAGTGAAAGTGAATGCCTTCCTGGTCCTATCTAAATAGTGATGTTGCTGCAGAACTTGGACTGGAGGGGAGACCACATGAGCTGACTCAGAGGTGCTTAATGATAACCAGGAGAAGCTAGACTCCTCAGTAGTAGAGTTTACGATCAACAGTTTAAATGGCAAGGTGCACAAACCAGCTTCTGCCTACACAACTGAACCAGTCACCGGCAACATGCAAGTTGTGGACTAGAACTTGTACAAATCCAAGTGGAAGCACTTGAAGGGTATAAAGTTCCCACAAGTGGGGCCCAGGCCCATCGTAGACCTGCTCATTGGAGTAGATCAGTCTGATTTGCTGTACTCCTTGGAAGATGTTACAGGACGACCCGGAGAGCCCATTGCTAGATTGACACCACTAGGATGGACCTGCATTGGTAACCCCGAGTTACAGGCGGACAGAATTCAAACCAATTTCACATTCCTGGTAAATGACTCACATGAACTGAACAATCTTGTTCGTCGATTCTGGGAAATTGAAGAGCCCAAAGAAATCCAGACCGTCAAACCAGAGGAAAAGCTTGCCGGAGATAGAGTTGCTGAGACCCTGACCTTTGAAGATGGCCGCTACAGCATTGGTTTGTCATGGAAGACCAAAGACCATGAGTTGCCAGATAACTTCAACATGGCTTTGCGCCGCCTGCAGAACACAGAGAAACGACTTCAGAAATCTCCTGAACTTGGCAAGGCTTACAGTGAAGTGCTTCAGACGTATCAAGCTAAAGGGTACATCCGTAAGGTGTCACCAGAAGAAGAGAAGCCTTGACAAGTCTGGTACCTGCCCCACTTTCCAGTTCTGAGGCCAGAAAAGTCCACGACAAAGACCCAAGTTGTATTTGATGCTCCTGCCAAGTATGAGGAAGTGTCTCTCAATGATGTTTTGCTGCAAGGTTCCAAGCTCCAAAATGACCTGTTTGCTGTATTGCTACGGTTTCGACGTAACCCTGTGGCCTTAATGTGTGACATTATGGAAATGTATCTACAGATCAAGTTAAAACCAATCGACCGACCTTATCACCGTTTCCTGTGGCGAAACATGAACACTCAAGAGGATCCTGATGTATTTGAGTTCGACCGTATCGTGTTCGGAGTAAATTCGTCACCATTTCTGGTACAGTTTTTTCGCCCAGCAGCATGCTCAGAAACACCAATCAGAGTTTCCCCTTGGAGCTGAGACAGTTTTGAAGAGTACCTACATGGACGACAGCATGGACTCAGTTCCGGATACGAAGACTGGTATTGAATTGTACAAGCAGCTGTCGCAGTTGTGGGCTTCAGCGGGAATGCATGCGAAGAAGTGGCTGTCTAATGTTCCTGAGGTGTTAGCGTGTATCCCATCTACTGATTGTGTTACGGAGGTTGATCTTGATAAGGGTGAACTGCCTGTTGTGAAGACTCTGGGAGTGTTGTGGTCTCCTAATGAAGACGAGTTCAAGTACCAAGTGCATCAGCCTAGCGGGGATCACAGCGGTACCATTTGTGCTTTCCTGAGGAAGATCGCTGCCTTGTTTGACCCCTTGGATTCTTAGCACCATATGTTGTCCGGGCCAAGATCATTCTTCAAGAGATGTGGGAAAGCGGAGTTGACTGGGATGACTCGGTAGATAAGAGTTTGTCAGGGAATGCTCGGCAGTGGTTTGAAGAACTTTCTGACCTCCCTCGTCTTCGTATACCTAGATGTCTGCGAACCAGAACTGGAGTCAGAAGTATTACTTTACAGACCTTCGTTGATGCATATGAGGAGGCGTACGGTGCAGCTACATATACAAGACATCTGTACGAAGACGGAACTGTCACTTGTCGTCTTGTAGCTTCGAAATCAAGGGTTGCGCCCTTCAAGCTGTCAGTATTCCTCGTCTAGAACTAATGGCTGCAGTGGTTGGACTCCGACTTGCTGAAACTATCGGGAAGGTTCTGAACATTCCCAAACATGAATGGTTATTCTGGTCCGATAGTATGGATGTGCTGTACTGGATCCGTGGCCGGAGTAGAAAATTCAAACCTTTTGTGGCAAATCGTGTGGGTGAAATTCAGTCCTTGACCAACCCAGAACAGTGGAGGCATGTACCGACCAAACAGAATCCGGCTGACCTGCTGACGAGAGGACTTAGTGTCTCTGCTCTCATTGAGGAAGAAAAGTGGTGGAAAGGTCCAGCGTTCTTAGTGCAAGAAGAAGCAAAATGGCCTGAAAAGAAGATTGAAACCAAAGTTGCACTAGACATGGAGGTTCGGAAACAGTACCGAGAAAGAGAAGATGTACAGGAGCGCTCACTTGTCTCCACGACCAAAGAGGATCGCTTGGAACCGACCAGATATTCCAGCTGGACTAGGCTCACAAGAGTCTCTGCAACAGTGAACCGTTTCCTGGAAAACTACCGTTTGCCATCGACTCTTCGCAAGAAAGGAACTCTAAGTCCAGAAGAAATTGTCACTTAAGAAATGCACTTTATTAGACTTGCTCAACAAGAAGAATTTCAGGAGGAAATCCGCGCGCTGAAGTCAGGAAAAGAACTACTTGGAAGATCAAAGTTGTTGCCTCTGAAGCCAATACTGGATGAAGAAGGAATGCTCAGGTGTGATGGGAGACTGAGCTACGCAGACTGCCTACCATGGGAAACCCGCTATCCCATAATTCTTCCCCGTAGTCACCGGGTTACTAAGCTGATCATTAAAGACAATCATGAAAAGAATCAGCATGGAGGAACCAATCAAGTCCTTGTTCAGTTGTCAAGCAGATACTGGATAGTCTCGGCCAGAGAAGCCATCAGAGAGTGGGAGAAAGAGTGTAAGCTGTGTAGACGGAGGAAGGTCACTCCTGCAAAACAAATTACCAGAGCTTCGAACTCGGAAGTCCTTGTGTGCCTTCAGCCAGACCTCTATCGACTTTGGTGGACCGTTCTATACCAAGCAAGGAAGAGGGAAGACTCGTCAGAAGAGATACCTGTGCTTATTCACTTGTCTAGCTACTAGAGCGGTACACCTGGAAGTAGCGTATAGTCTTGATACCAACTCTTTCCTGAATGCATTCTTTCGAATGGCCTCGCGACGTGGCCTTCCAAGAGATGTCCTTTCAGACAATGGGACAAATTTCGTCGGAGCAAACAACGAACTGAAAGAATTAGCCTTAGACAGAGAGAAGATCCAGGAGAGTACAGCGAGTTATGGAGTCAAGTGGCACTTCAATCCGCCTCTTGCCCCCACACTTCAGCGGTGTCCATGAAGTGATGATAAGGTTGCAAAGAAAGCCATCTATGCCATCTTAGGCTGTGCTGATATCACAGATGAAGAACTTCTTAGTGCAGTTGTTGGAGCTGAAGGACTGATAAACTTCCGCCCACTGACCTACCAATCAGTGAATCCACAGGATCCAGTTCCTCTCACTCCCAACCACTTTCTGCAGGGGCAGTTGGGAGGTCGATTCGCGCCAGACGCAGTGGATAGTACAGCTTTCAATCCTCGCAGACGTTGGAGGAGAGTCCAAGAACTCGTTCGCCATTTCTGGTACCGGTGGTTAAGAGAGTGGTTGCCCAGCTTGAACACTAGGAAGAAGTGGTTTCGCGAACAGGAGAACCTTCAAGAAGGAGACTTAGTTATTGTGATGTCACCGGACACCCCAAGGGGACGGACGATGGCCATTGGGGCGCATCACCCAAGTTTATCCTGGAGAAGACGGAAAGGTTCGAGTAGTGGATGTCCAAGTTGGGAAGACTATCATGAGACGGCCGGTGGTAAAGATTTGTCCTCTGGAACATTGTGATTAGGACATATGAACCCTTGTCATTGATGAGACAAAGAAACTGTTTTTCAGGGAACTTTATTCAATCCTTGTTGTATTTTTTGATATTGTCACATCAAGAAGGGGAGAATGTTTAGAACGACTAGGGACTAGAGACTAGAGTTAGGTGTCCTGTGGCCTCGTTACGTCACGGGCATGCGCAAGATTAGCTTAGGAGACCACGAGGTTTTTTTGACTCGCCATCTTGTTTTCTAGAACTGTGAACCATGAATATGTTGATAAATTAAACGAGTTTAAAAGCATGAACCGACGAGTGATTTAGAATTTTGAACCCGTTCGGAAGAACAAAACAAAATATCTAAAAATTAGAAACTTTAGTCAAGGCGATTTTGAGTAAATCAGAAAAACATTTCGAACTTGTGATTTTGCATGTGTATGAGCACATCCACAAGTTCTTCAATTAAGTTTATAAAAGTTTAATTTCTCAATCTCAAATTTACGCCAAAATGTGTGTTTAGTGTATGAGATGAAACTATGAAAGTTTGAAAGCGTTTCTCGTTTTAGTTTTGGAGATTCGATTTTCTATAGGAAACCATAGATTTTTGACTGAGTCCTTGATGTTGTAGTTTTAGAGCTTTTATACATATTTCAAAAACCGCGAGATAGATTTTTTTAAAACTTTTATGGTCGTTTCTTTATAATATGAACAACATTGTCTCGAAGTTTCATCTTGATTGAAATATTGCAACATGGTCAAATAAAATAATAAAAATCACCTAAAACGCGATTGAGACTTTGTGCTTTGATTGCACGGTTGAAGGCGCACAAAGACGCGTTAATTAATTCAGGTGAAATGTAACGCATTTCTACGTGTTGAGAATTATGCAAATCGCGTTGACTTCTTTCTTTTCCCTACAATTGAAAATGCCGAGAGTGTCCAGTGCACGTCAAATGCGAATAAAAAACCTGCTTTCAAATAAACATCCTACTGAAATTCATGAGAATGATAAAAATAACGTGGAACACAGCCCCTAACGTTACTACGCAAAACATGAAGGTCACCCAGAAATGCGTTATGCTTCACCTGAATTAATTAAAGCCTCTTTGTGCGCCTTCAACCGTGCAATCAAAACAAAAAGTCTCAATCGCGTTTTAGGTGAACTTTATTATTTTATTTGAAGGCCCTATTTCCCTCCGAGGGAAAAGGATATGATGATGATTATTTTATTTGAGCATGTTGCAATGTTTCAATCAAGATGAAACTTCGAGACATTGTTGTTGATATGATAAAGAAACGACCATAAAAGTTTTAAAAAAAATCTATCTCGCGGTTTTTTAAATATTTAGAAAAGCGCTAAAGCCTGGTTCCCACTAGTGAAATAAGCATAAGTGTAAGCGCAAGCATAAGCACAAGAATGTTTCCACTTGTGAAATAAGCATAACACTGGCGACGTACGCATGCGCAGTGTAAGTCTCGGTAGGAAACAAGATGGCGGAAATGGCAGCGGAGATCTGGAACTTTGTCATTCTGATTGGTTGATTTCTTGTGCTTATGCTTATGCTTATTTCACGCCGGTTCCCACTTGTGAAATAAGCACAACACAAGCGAATTAAGCATAAGCGCAGTCGTAAGAAAAAGGAAAATGTTCCTTTTTCTTGTGCTTACGCTTATGCTTATTTCACGCCGGTTCCCACTAGCGTTATCTTATGCTTATGCTTGCGCTTACGCTTATGCTTATTTCACTAGTGGGAACCAGGCTTAAAACTACAATATCAAGGATTCATTCAAAAAACTATGGTTTCCTATAGAAAATCGAATCTCCAAAACTAGAGAAACGCTTTCAAACTTTCATAGTTTCATCTCATACACTAAACACACATTCTGGCGTAAATTTGAGATTGAGAAATTAAACTTTTATAAGCTTAATGGAGGAACTTATGGATGTGCTCATACACATGCAAAATCACAAGTTCGAAATGTTATTCTGATTTACTCAAAATCGCCTTGACAAAAGTTTCCAATTTTTAGATATTTTGTTTGCCATATGTTATAGATTATCGTAGTAGTTATGATTTTTCTAGATGCCATCGCAATCGCTCGGAATTTAGACTCAAGTGATTTCAATGTTTCTCGTTTATCTCCGCAATTTTAAGTGCGATTTAAAAAATTATTACACTCTTATAAACTTCAATCTAAGTACAATATTTTGTATTATGTTCATACTAATTCAATAAAGGAAAGTTAGTTAAACGGTCGCTCAAAAATGGTCGGTGCGGCTGCATGGAAACTGGAGGGAAACATCTTAACATCGCTTTCTTTTATCAAGCAAGTTTATATTTATATTAAGCAAGAACTTTTATATCACGTCATCGCTTACAGGTTAATGCCATGGACTGAATGAAATGCACATATTCCTTCTTTCTTCACGAGTTAAAATTATCTCACTGTTTTGCAAACAAAATACACATTTTTTCCATGAATAAGGTTCTTTAATAACAAAAATTAAAATTGTACAATTGAAATCAAAAGCACACTCTCAAAAGCGATCGTTACAAGGACACCTCCTAACTTTGTTTCACTACCGGTGTTGTTTAACATTATTGCTAGTTGGTAGTGAGCCTTTTCCCTTCGTGGTGATGCACTAATACAATCTTTTCAAAGGCTTTCCTTTCCTTGTGAAGAACTTCGGTGACATTTCTCTCCATGTCTTCTGGGGATATGTTGTTTAAATTCAGGAACACAAACTCCTATTGGGGAAAAATGATTGTCAAACAGAAGCGTTGAATTGTATATGACAAGATGGTAAAATAGTTTGGATTGTAGTGAAGAAGTGGCCCAACAACAGGACCAAAATGGTTCACAAGGGTTATTTTTTTTTCTCAGTGAGCACAAGCTATCAAAAGAAACAACTTAGCATATTTTTTTAAACAAAGAATAATTATGGTTAGGAGCACAAAACAACAGCTTCAAAACTCTAAATTTGAATCAGTTGTAATAAACAGGTTAAGGATGTTTGAACCAAAATCTTCTGACATTGATTTTTTTGTAAAACTTTTGCTGAAGCTAGATAATGAGTTACTCTTGTCCGAATTGAATGCAAAGAAATTGGGGGGTCACCGACTTCGTTTCGGAGATAAGATATGTCATATCTACCAATTTTGAAAAATTGGTCTTCCTTACTCGATATGGCCCCAAAGTCGATGAGTCTAAAAATATTGAATACAACTTTCTATGCCGAATTTTATAGCGGAGCACTCGCCGGGCCGAAGGCCCGGCTGCGCAGCCCCATACTCATAGAACCTATGTCCGTCATTTTTCATGGTCATGGCTAGCGGAATGTTTCGCGGGCGCGCGTGTGCCCGCCGGGCCTCCGCCGTCGCGCAGGACTAGCTCGCGGGCGCGTATAACGTCGCAAAACATGCGCGTACGACGTCATGTTGAAACGAAAGCGAGGCTTTGTTTTTCGCGCGGTTTCACATTTATACAATGCTTTTGATTTCTGATAATTTTTCTAGGCTAATGTGTTTATCAATATGATTAAAATTGAAAATATCTGTTTTAGTCATTATATTATATATTTGGATAATTATATTTTAGGATTTGAAAGAAGACAATATAATGCACCACTTATTTGGCCCATTATTGGAGATCTTTTTAGTTTCTTAGGCATGAATGGCAGCAATATGTGTATCCAGGTCCCTTTTCATAGTCATTGTAAAATCTTCCAAATGCATCATGAAAAATAGCATGTTTAATTAAAAATTGGTATTTGGTGTTTATAGTACAAGAACCTGGGCCTATTAATCCAATGTCAGGGTGTTTTTCTAATATTTGGTTCATTGATATTGGCTCATTCAAATAGTTAACGTACAAAAATTGATATATTAAAGCCGATTTTAATATTTCATCTTTAGTATTAGGATGTAGGTTTTTTTGGGTTGTGAAAAATTTATTACAAAAATTAATTGCTTGCTCGAAATTCGGCATGTATATTTATTGATTATATTAAATGTACCTTTTATATATAAAAATATGGTGTATGTTTTTCCTATGTGATTAAAATTGAAGATGCCTGTTTTAGTTATTATATTAAAACTCTTCAAAAAGTGCACTGATATGGCAATTATAAGGTGCAAATTTAATGTCATCATCAAATGATATCAATTTGATTTGTACGTCTGCATCTTCCCTGAAATTGATAACTGATGTTGATATATTGAAAGTGTATAAAATTTTATTTGATGTTTTTTCCCAATTCTGCGGAGCGAACGAAGTGTTATGAATTAATATAAACATTTGTTCATATCCTTCAGTTGGTTTATCGTCCAATATCATCAGCCATAATTTTATAAGTTTCAAATTGACTAATGCAATAAATGATGATGAACCGCTGAATATGATATTATTACTGTTCTTATTTTTCGTATAATTTCCTGAAAATATGAATTTATTT
Organism: Cladopsammia gracilis; assembly: GCA_022457155.1. NCBI lineage: Eukaryota > Metazoa > Cnidaria > Anthozoa > Scleractinia > Dendrophylliidae > Cladopsammia > Cladopsammia gracilis. The sequence goes on from JAJGOT010000610.1 coordinate 190,527, forward strand.
TTCAGTTTTGGTAAACCAATTAGGTTTCTACCATTCATATCAATATCGGTCTCCATAACCATTTTTCCATTTTCAATTACAAAAACAGTATCAAATACATCTGGATCAACACTTGAGACTTGACCTTGAACACCATAAACGATTAGATGTGCTTTCTTTGTATTCCCTTTCGATATACTTCCATGAAGATCTATCATAATATATTCAGGTGGAGATACCTGATACTTATGTAAATGAACAATGCTTTTTGTATATCCTTCAGTGTTGAATATCTTTGTAGTTTGCTGTCCGATATTAAGAACTGATGAGACAACATTGACAGATGTCGAACTAATGTGAGCTTTATCTGGAACGAAAAACTCGATCACCATAGTGTACTCACCTTGAGGAAAATTGTATGCATTAAAACCTATCCTTGACCTGAACTCATCGTTATTGTCTGTCGTAAGAGTCATATCATAGGCTTTCTTATTGATTTTGTGTGGACTGGATACAAAATTGATAATACCATTAACAACAATATTACTCTCCGACGAGCTCTCGTCCACATCTTCCATCAGGTATCTGAAAACGTCTTTTTCTGCAGTAGAGGAAGTTATGTGTGACTTGTTAACATAACTCTTATAATCGTCTGTTATTCGTGTATACAAGTTTGTATTAGAATCATTGAGTTCGGCGTTGAAGAATGAAACATTTACGGCAGCGCTATTCTCATTTGGTTTAGGTGTTGCTAAATTAGTAATTTTATAACTTTGCATATCAAGATCGCTGGAAATCGTTTTGTCTAATTTTTCGTTTAAATGTGTATCAACATAACCTTTATTCGTAGCCATATCGCTTACAGTTGGGGTTTGAACATTATATATCACGTGGTTGTTCATATCAATTGAATTCTCCATAGGAAGCATCTCTTAACGGGATAAGAATATATTTTTGACATCATTGTAAGAAACTAGATTGTTATAATGTGCTCCCAAATCATGCCATGTTTGTTGTTTTGATTGGACAATATTGTACATCTCCTTCAAATCAATATCTTTAGTCACTTCATGAGTGTGAGTTGGTGCATCAGGATGATACTTTTTTAAAGTGATCATATTGACGGCAGAAAGATCGTTATCTTCATCCGTATCCATATTTGTGATCAGTTTTCGATTCATATCAATTTCTTTCTATGGTAGTATTAATTTATTTCCTCTGAGGTCAAGATCCCCCGTCATATGAGTTGTTCCATCTAATTTTAAATAATGTGTGTCTCCATACTCTTTGTTAACAGCATCTTTTTCTGAAATCGGTGTTTTTAAATTTCTTATATTATTGTTTTTCATATCAAGATTTGCTGTAACTAATGGTAAATGCTTACTAACAAATGTATTTCTAACAAAATTGAAATCAACCATATTATCCAAGCCAGTAACTTGCCCTATATTTACTAATTTTTTACCTTGCATATCGTAATCACCATCCTCTGTTAATTTGAACCCTACGCCAGGTAATCCACGTTGTGGTGTCGCCGTTGATGTTGACGATGGTAAAATTCCATTGAGTAACTCATATATAATTGAGTTATATTATATTTTTCCATTGAAATTCTTAGTTGTGAATTTCCGCGGCTTATCAATATATACGAAGGAATATGGTTCTTTAGTTGCTTTCTCATATAATTCTTTTGGAATACTGTTTTCACGGCAAATTAGACTCCTCTCATTAGCACTTGGGAATTCGTAAATAGAGAAATGCGAACAGTTCAATCTTATGTCTTTTGGTGTCTTATAGTAGCTTTGACTCAGATAAATCACACTGCAATTTTTGTGTCTCCCTCGTATAAAATAGTCGACCAATGGTTTTTGGTTTTTATTACATACGAAATCGTCAAATACTACTAATTTCTGTGAGTCACAGTCAATGTCTTCAACGGGAATAATCTCATCATTGTTTGCTTCGATAACTTCATAGTCAACTTCATCACTTATTGGTTGGAACATATCCATAAGATTCTGGTACTTAGACTGCTTTAAGTTTTTAGCATAAAGATATACTTTATCAAAATACAACAGATGGATGATCATATGCATTAGTGCATTAGTTTTACCAGAACCGCTGGGTCCGCAAACCAACATCCGAAATGATCGATCAGGTATGAATTCATATAACTGTTTAAAGTTTGAGACAACATCGTCTTCAACGTCATAATTTGGTATTTTCATTTATATTATATGGGTATATTATTTCAATATAACATGGTGTAAAACACGGTGTACAACACGGTGTACAACACGGTGTACAACACGGTGTACAACACGGTGTACAACACGGTGTACAACACGGTGTACAACACCATGTTAAACGTTATTTTTTATATATGATTTTCATTTTTATGTAATATAATAATATAACAATAAATGAGTTTACTTAAGTGGAAAGAACTCGCAAAGAGTAAAACTGAATTAGGGAATAAGATTAATTATGTTCATGATAGAATTACGAAACATGATATTAGTCAGCAGACCAGTCAGGAGTCATTGGCTAAGGTATTTAAACCAGTTACTAGTAAATTAGATGATGTTATTGACAGTAATTTAGATTTGAGGATGCCTCAGAGAAAAAAGCGACCACCTAAGAAAGGTGAGCCTGGTATTGACTATATGCCTGAAGTTGATCCATATGAAGAAATGGATGTAGAAGGTCTGATTGATTTTGGTGATTATGTACCACCACAGCAAGATAAACAACTGGTGCCAAAACCTCCAACATATGAAGAATCTTTACAAGATCTTATGGAAGGAAAGAAGGAGATTTATGTTGATCCTCAGTACTTGCCTCCACCAGCATATGATTACGATGATGAGATTGATTATGCATTAGAAGATGAGGATTATAGTAAGGAGATTTTAAATGATATGGGTGTTATGGATTATGAAAATGTGGACAAGATATTGAATCAACCAGAAATGACAAACAAAAAAACTAAGGCCTATCTTAATAAGATTATAAAGGAGGTCACAACAAAAAGGAGCCAATTAAGTGGCTATAAAGCAAATGTTACAAAACAATACAATAAGGGGGTGATATCATCAGGTGAAAGGCAAATGCGAAACAAAAGAATAGACAACGCAAGAGTTACTTTAAATGAATACATAAAACATTATGAGACTTAACTGGAAACAATAAAAGGTTCCGAGATCAAAGGCCGAGGAAGAAAACAGAGAGGTGGAAATATTATGTTTTATAATGATATAAAGCAGCTTTTGAAAAAACTTGAATTGATTATTGGTGAAATTCTAGCAGGGAATACAAGCCTTGAGATGCGAAATACAGGAGTAGCTATCCTGGATATTTTACTAAAGACTGCAAAAATCAATAGACCGCAATATAATAAATTGTTTAGTAAATATTTCAAAATATAATTAATATAACTTTATTATATAAATGGAACGAGAGATAGTATTATCATCTTATAGTGTAAAAAATCAAGGGAATAATAAACCTGAGGATTTTGCAACAAAATTTACTAGACCTATAATTTTAGATCGTAATATGCAATATGTTATTGGTCTTAACAGAATTATCAATATGAGTTTTACATGGTTTAATGTTAATGCTGGATACAACAATCAATTAATCAAATATAGCTCCGATAGTGGTTCAACATTTAACAACATCACCTTTCCAGCCGGAGTATGGAATTATACAGACTTCAATACATATATCAAGGACATAACAAAAACTGGTGATACGTATCCTATCACTCTTGAATTCGATAATACAACATTTAGGGTCACGGTTACATTAGCTCAGAATTATCGGCTTCATTTGACACATTCCAATTTTAATGATCTAATCGGTTTCGATAAAATATTATTAACAAGTGGGACAAACATTGGACCAAGGGTTCCAAATCTATCTCAAGATACAGATGTCCTCAATGTTCATTGCGACCTAATTAATGATTCACTTGTAGACGGTCAAGATACAGACATCATTTATTCCTTCTCAACCAGTGTACTCCGACCTAGTTATTCATTTACCCTCGAACCACGAAGAGTCACATTTAATCCAGTCAATAAGAATAGTATAAGTAGTATCAGGGTATACATTACTGATGGAAAAAGAAGATTAGTTAACCTGAATGGAGCAGATACATCTTTCTCACTAATTCTGAAAAGTTTGGAATAATATAACATAATAGTATAATGAAACCATATGAATTCAAAAGATTTTACCATCCAAAACTTGGTAAATTTGTATATCAACACAAAGGGTTTGGGCTTATCGTTGATAATATTTTCAAACCGTTGAAGAGTGTGGCATCATCTGTTTTCAATAAATTTGCTAAGCCAATAGCAAAGAAGGCATTAGAATCGGGGATATCACATACAGGTGAGAGACTGGGTAAGGCGGTATCACAGAAGTCAGGAGACCTAATAATGAAAAGATTGGCAAATTTGAGAAAAGGAGCTACAAGACAAACGGCAAATGTTCCATCCTCACCCATTAAACAGCAACAGCAAGATGAAAGTACTGATATGATACTCAATAGATTGATATCTGGATCTGGTATAAAAAGAAGGCGTAGAGTCTATAAATAAATAACATGATTGAAAACATCTATATATTGCAAATTTATGGTATATAATTGTAAAATTATCTAACATAATAATATATGTCTTTTAGCACAAGTGAATTTCTACAAAGAAATGAGTTGGTGCGATTCCAACTTGATGATGTAATCCGAACCCCAGCTAACGGTCAACACCAAGCGAAAAATGGGTATAAATTCACGATCAATGATCGATCGAGTTTCTACGATTGGTACAATGCTTATTTCGAGGTCCAGTTCCAGGTACAAAAATTAGCTGATGGCACAGCCTATGATGCAGACAGGATTACAGTTATTAATGGAGCCCATAGTTTGATTAGACACATGATGATAAAATCAGCAGGAAAGATCGTATATGACACAGACAATCTACATAATGTAACTTTTGTAAAGAATTTGCTGGAATATAGTGACGATTTTGCTCGTAGTGTTGCCAAAAACTCTCTTTGGTATTTGGACACAGATAACACATCAGCAAACACAAATACAGGGTTTGAGTCCAGGCGACTTTTGACTAGAGAGAATGCTAATGTCAATGATATCATACCTCTTAATCGTTACAGTTTCTTCGAAGAGCTAGAAGATCGAATGTTAGTCCCAATGCAACTACAGTTTAATATACAGTTACAGAATGACAATGAATTAATCTATAAGGCCGGTGCAGCAGATGCTGGTCGAGTGGTCATTGATAGATTGCTACTTTGGGTGCCAAAATTGACACCAAAAGACAGTCTCTACGATAAGTTTGTTAGTTCTTTTTTGAAAGATGATAAATGGACATATCTGAGAGAAATGTATGAGGTGTCCGCACCAACACATGGCAGTGGATTCTTCCAGATATCCTCCAGTATTGATAATGTTAAGGCTATCTTTGTATATCTACAACGAGCTAAAACAAACAATGCAAAGTAAGAATCTACAATGATTTAATGTCCTATGGTATGAGAAGGAATGATTACAACACCGGAACCCAGTTGAATCTAGCTAATTATAATAGTCTCTATCCACTAATCTATTTCGATCTATCATATCAAGCAGAGAAAGTAACAAGAGACCCAAAACAGTTGATTTTTAGGTATAAACTCAATGCTAATAGTGCTGCAAATAGTCCTTTCAGCGTACATGCTATAGTCCTATATGAAGAGACAGTTGTTACTGACAAAGTGGGAAATGAATTGGTTATAGTGTAAAAAAGTAATAAATTGCTAATCAAATAATAATATCCTTATTTCATATATGTTTTATAACCAGAAAATTATATAACATATATTATATACAACAAATGACTCAACTTTATGAAATCAATGTGAGACTTTCAGAAAATCAAAAAAAGAATCCGAGTACTGCTTACCACAAAAGGGAAACAATTGTTCTAAGACTTACGAAGGACTCTCTTCGTGGTAATGATACTCTACATGTCCCGGCAATGGTAAAAAAAAGGTTAGAGAAAAATCGACTATTGAATAAGGGTATGGACATTAAGCTTGCGAAAACCAATATTAGAAAACAAGTCGGTGGAAGTTTGTTAACTACCATTCTAACCCTTGGACGTGCAGCTTTACCTACTATTGGTAAAACCCTTGGTCTTTCAGCTCTTGCTGGTTTGGCTTCAGAAGGTGCTTCTCAAGTGGTTAAAGCAATATCTGGAAGAGGTGTACAGTCGGGTGGTTTTCTTATACCCCAAGATAAAATTAATAAGCTGATAGAATATAAGCATCTTTTAACGACGAAACAAAAACAGGATATATTGAATGCTCTTCAGTCAGGTTCAGGTGTTCATGTAAAACCCACAAAAACACAATCAGGTGGATTCCTCGGAACTCTGTTGGCAAGCATTGGTGTTCCGCTTCTTCTAAATGCTTTGGGTAAAACTGGTAGCGGTGCTCCTCGAATTGGAAATAGTAAGAAAAAGGGTACGGGAGCTCCAAGAATTGGTGTATATAGACCACCTCCATTTATAGGTACATGGGATAATCCAATTGGTATGGGGATTAAAAAAAAAGCTCCGAAGAAAAAGACAACAAAAAGAGGCGAAGGCTTGCTATTAGGGAAAAACAGCCCATTCAATGGCATCCCACTACTAGGAGAAATACTGTAAAACCGAAATTCCACAAAGACATCCCGTTAAGTAATCATGATCTAATAAAATGGTGCAGATATTTAAACATCCCAATCAGTGATGTTCTGTCAAGGGATGAAAGAGTTCCACATAATCATAGCCAAGCATTATTTATTTACAATCTTGAACCATCATATATGAGTGGAAGCCATTGGGTTACAACTTATGTAAAAGACAACGTGATAAATTATTTTGACAGTTTTGGTATGCCTCCATTTCAAGAGATCGTAAATCATGCGAAAAGAAGGAATATGACACTGCTTCACCAAAACAACCAAATCCAAAACATAAAAACGTCTACATGTGGCTACTTCTGTTTATACTTTCTGAACGAAATGAATAAGGGGAATTCCTATTATAATTTATTGCAAGTATTTGACATATATGATACAATGAAGAATGAGAGATTCCTCGAACATTATTTTAGAAATATCTAACTTATATATATAATGGTAAAATCATATTGTGTTAGACAGAAGAAAGTCACTGAATGTGTCCCAGGTTCTGAAAGATATCAAAAAACTAAAAATGGTCGAACTATGTTGAAATGCACTTGTGCTGAATGTGGTATAACAAAGACTAAATTTGTTAAAAAAAAGGGAAACTAAAAGGCCCGTCTGAAGGGGCGGGCTTATTTGATATAGCAAATTCCCACAGTCTTGGTGAAATTGCAGCTAAAAGTGCTTTAAAAGGTTTGTATAATTTAGGCAGAATCGGTGCTTCAAAGGCTATTAAATCTCATTTTGCAAAACAACAGATTAAAGGTATGGCTAACAAATATCTGGATCAAGCTTTGGATAGTCTTACATCAGATTTATCAAAGAAAATAGATCCTTTACACAAAGGCGGTGCTATTGATATACATAAGGCCATTGGGAAGCTTCCGAAACCAAAAGGAGGGTGGACATTACCCGGTCATAAATATACTGGGCCTTATAATGATTTAGAGAGTCAAGTGAAATATGACCCAACAACTGGCCAAATATTAGAAATATATGACCAACCTACAGGAAGAACGGATGCCATTGCCATGCAGCACGATGTTGATTATAGTGTTTGTAAAGACGACAGAAAGTGCAAGAATAGAGCAGACAGAAAAATGGTCAAAGCTTTAGATGAAGTACCATATGATGAGAGACAATGGGGTCATTGGTTGGCTAGAAACACGATTGATATAAAACAGAAATTAGGCCTTGGTGTTAAACAAAAAAGGAAGTCAAAAAACGGGAAGCGGCGTTGAGTAAAAATGATTGGGCTCAATAATTAGCCGATGAATTACATAAGCCAATCAAACGCAACTTCACTCGGCGGCGTGTGATAGTCAACCATATTGATGAAATATGGGCAAGTGATCTAGTTGAAATGCAACAGTTTAGTAAATGGAATAAAGGTTATCGATATCTTCTTATGGTTATTGATGTCTTCAGCAAATATGGCTGGATTGTCCCATTGAAGGATAAGAAAGGCGAATCTGTCACTGAAGCATTCAAAACAATATTCAAGGAACGCAGAAAACCACAATATCTATGGGTTGACAAGGGAACAGAATTCTATAACAAACATGTGAAAGACCTATTAGAGAAAAATGGGATACATATATACTCAACTGAGAATGAAGAGAAGTCATCAGTAGTTGAAAGATGGAATAGGACAATTAAATCCAAAATGTGGAAACAGTTCACAGTTCAAGGTAATACAATGTATCTCGATATGCTCCCCAAACTAGTAAAACAGTACAACAACACAAAACATTCAAGCATAAAGATGACACCCGTTGAAGCATCTGATAAGAGGAATTAAGGAACTGTTTACTTCAATTTGTATGGTGATATAAAATCATTAAAAAAGAAACCAAAATTTAAAATAGGTGATAAGGTCCGAATATCTAAGTATAAAAGAAAGACTTTTGATAAAGGATACACTCCAAATTGGACTGAGGAAGTATTTATAATTGATAAAATCCAATATACAAAACCATACACTTTCAAATTAAAAGATCTCAACGATGAAGACATACAAGGGAGTTTTTATGAACCTGAACTATTAAAAGCCAAGCAGGAAATTTTCAGAATTGATAAAGTAATTCGGAGGGATTACAAGAAGAAACGAGCTTTGGTGAAGTGGAAGGGGTATAGTGATGAATTTAACAGTTGGATACCGTTAAAAGATGTCAAAAATATATAATGTTTATATATATCATGAGTGGCATTGAGAAATATATCAAAAAAATAAATTTTCAAATTCAGGAATGTGAAGATGAAATAGACAATCTTCATGATAAAATATATGATAATGAGCGTAGATTGGATCTGTTACAATATAAAAAGAAATTATTGAAACTTTATCATAAAAAAATACATGAAATTGATGAAGATATAACATTGAAACAGTTATTGAATATTATCTGCAATGAGATAGAACAATAGATACGATGATGAATGTAATATGTTGAAACAAACCAAAGTTGATAATGTCAAATATCTCAAACGTGAAAATAATATTTTTACACCTGTGAATACAACAATACAAATTTCGAGAGATTGAGAGACATTCATTTGATTAATGAGACTTGGCTTTAAAAAAGGTTAAAGAGATGTTACTATTTACAAGTATCCCAGAAATTTCTGAGATATTTATATCTTTGCATTCGCTATTCATTGGTAGCCAAAAATATTAATGTTTCTGGCTATTCATTTAAAATACATACATAAACACTTATAAAGAGGAAATAATATATAGTACTATATATAATGGAAAAACAAGAAGTGAAAAAAAGAAGACGAAGACCTCCTATATATCATACACAAGAAGCTAAAAAAGAAGCTATTAAAAAATCAAAAACTCGTTATATGTTAAAAAAAGAATGGTATTGTGATTTTTGTAATAACAATATTAACTATAAGCTTGCAGGAAAGTTCTGTCATTTGAAAACGAAGAAACATAGGGATAATATTAATCCTATAATTTGAGACTTTATAATTTTTTTAATATAGTTTAATGGATCCGTGTTTGGATCATTTAATTTTTTAATATAGTTTAATGGATCCGTGTTTGGATCATTTAATTTTTTAATATAGTTTAATGGATCCGTGTTTGGATCATTTGAATTCTCAACCATATTTAAACGAACTATGAAATTCACTTAAGAAATTATCTATACTATAGTATATAAAATGAAATCAGAAAATTCTAACCTTATAGAAATGAATAAAAAAGATCTGAAAAAATACAGCAAAAGTCAGTTGATGAATATGCTGTTAAAAGAATGGCATGATAAAGCCAAAAAGCTAGAGAAGAAGCCTGAAATTATTATGGTAGATAAGCCAAAGAAAAACAAAAGAAGGCTTATAATCATGATAATTTGTTTGATGATGACCCATTCCCGGATTTCATCGTGACGAGTGACCCGTTTGAAAAAATGATGAAAAAGGTCCATAAATCAAATAGACGTATAAAATCAGTAGATGATAAAATTACTGATAAATACAATGCATTGACTGAATCAAAAAAGGATGTGATTGTCTATCCAAAAGTGAATGTATCGTTAAACAAATTCAGAAAAGAAGAGGCGAAACTAACTAAGTCCATGAGAAAAAAGGGTTCCTCATTCCTGCAACTATTTGGAAGAAGACTAAACAGTATTGAGGGAGAACGAGAGAGAGTATCGATTACACTATTTGTTGATATTCGGGATGGATTAAATGTGAACGAAAAAACATATGGTCCATTTTATATGGATATTCCTCAACTGGGTAAACGTGACATGTACAAATTCATGGTTTATGCATTATTGAGTAACAATTTCACACTTTTATCTGCCCAGGAAATTAAGAAAATTGGATGCAAGATAATCACACACAACAAAAAATTCTTCATGAAACACCACATGGGTAGTTTAAAACTACAACCGTGGACAATATAGCTTGGGACACTTCAGAAAATACTACACAATGACAATTTTTTTCGAAGAGAGAAAATATCGTTCCATTTCCAAGTCCCCCCTCCCCCCCAATACAAAGTTGAGACATTGTGCCTTGGTTATATGCATAAAACTCAACATTGTATTGGGGGTGGGGAGGGGGAGGTAACGACAAAGTGAATTTGTGGGGAAAAAGGTAAAGTGTCCCAAAATTTCTGACCAAGATTGTCGGAATGTGTTTCTGTTTAAATTGCTCATTTTCGCTAGAAAATAACCAAATATTGTGACTAAAGTGGAGATCTACTGTTTTAAATGTGCGTTAGGGTGTTTAGCATTATAAAAATAAACGTGACATAACAAAATATGGAGGGGAGGGGTGGGTTAGTTATATGTAAGTGACATTATAACGGAAACAGGTCTTGGTTTGATATAATGCAATCGGTCTTTTATTTTTTAAAGTCGACCTTATGGCCAGTGATGACCATATCACTCTAGGAAGACAAATGATGAATTTGCAATAAATGTTATGCCTATTTGACCAAGCAAACGCTCTACATGGGTAAGGTCGTAAACGGATTTTTGTTGTAAGAATCCCCCAAAAAGTTAAAGAGTCACTATTTTTTCTCTCTATGAGCCTAAATTCAGGCTTCAATTAAAAGAGTTTCGTTTTCCTAGAAAAACAATTTAACATGCTAGCTTAGCGGAAATTTGAAACGGGATTTAAAGTCACGCACATGATGTGTCATTATTAATGAGTAACGTCAACAGTGCTCCGCAACAGTACTCCACCGGCATTTTCTTCTTTTCTCTTGCTCGAGCACCGAAAGATAGCCACGAAAGCAGTTAAAATGTTTCAATCTTGTTAGAAGAATTGTTTACGGAGGTAGTATGTATCATTACTGCACGTTTTATTCCATTTTCAACAGTGCTCCAGCATATTAGCGTTAAAGTAAACAAGAAATCAAATATTTCTCATCTTTGTTATGAGGGAGCACTGTTGATAAAATAACAAATTCAACAACTGTTCGAGAGTTTCGAATGTAATTACATTGAATAGACTATTTTTCATATATTGCAATAGAAAACATTAGTAAACGCGCGCATTTTCCGTTGTTCGGCTTGAAAATTCGTGTGAGCACTGTCGAATTTCAGTGGAGAACTGTTCACACGCACTTCCGGTGCTGACACAAATGTGTATTTTTTCAACATTTAGAGGTCTTTTTTCTTTTCAATCGCACTGCTACTGGAAAAACACACTTCTTTCATCATATAGACAACCTGCTTTTCATCCGTAATAGCAACAGTTCCACATTTGCGCTTCTTATGACTCAAAAACAAACTATACAAAGTTCACGAAACGCGATGCTTGAAATTTGAATTAAAATACACCCAAAAACTATGCTTTATGTGACCGAAAACTATAGTATTTACGTTCATGATCACATGCGGCCCTACTGCCACCACCGGCTCTCTATTTATGCTGCTAAAGGCTTTTTTTTCAAGCGACGGACCTGTCTCTTTCAAAATTCTCTCTCGGACAACCGTGGACAATATAGCTTGGGACACTTCAGAAAATACTACACAATGACAATTTTTTTCGAAGAGAGAAAATATCGTTCCATTTCCAAGTCCCCCCTCCCCCCCAATACAAAGTTGAGACATTGTGCCTTGGTTATATGCATAAAACTCAACATTGTATTGGGGGTGGGGAGGGGGAGGTAACGACAAAGTGAATTTGTGGGGAAAAAGGTAAAGTGTCCCAAAATTTCTGACCAAGATTGTAGAATCATATTTATTGAGCAAACAGAGACCGATAAAATCACATGGTAAAAACACTTGTGTACTGGATTACGTATGGGACCAGGTTAGAGGTAAAAAGGAGTTCAAAACATATGACTACGATAAACTGAAGGCAGAACTGTATAGCTTCGCATATGAATCACCATTGATCAATACAGAAGAGCTTATTGAATGGGCTAAACAGTGTCACACGAATGTAACAATCCATGCATATGATAGCACATATAGGAAGTTCGTATCATTTACAAATTCGAACACACAAACAGATGTAACCCTAGTCTACACAGTAAACTAAAATTAGTTGCCTCCAAAGCTAACCAAGGAGGATGTGATAACCTGTTAAAATACATGTCAGACATGAAATGGACTAGGCGTCATGAACTCGTACATAGAGTCAATAAACTTGATGATTTACATAACCTAGACAAGGAAAATAACATTATTATCCTACCCGAAGAAGTAAAAATGAACCAAGCAATTGATACCTATATTAATACATCTAAATTATATATCGAATATCTGCATTGGAATAACAGTGGTATGTTGGATGGGTTTATAGATCACAAAAAGAACATGTATCTTTTAAATGAAGAATATGATATCCGAAAGTCAATATGCGACAAGCTATTTGACACTTATAAAACTCACGACTTCAAATGGACAAATCAATCATTCACTAGTATTGCATCGGCATTGTTTAGACAAATGTGTGGGTATTTACCCGAATCAACTTATAATGTCAACACAAGAGAGATGTTAGATGATTGTTACCCCAGAGCATTACAATGGTGTACAACAGGAGACATACCAGATGATGTTGTCAGTATTGACATTTCCAAATCATACCCTTATATTTTGTTAAATAATACATCACCTATACCAGTTTACAGTATTCACGACGTTATAGAACCATTTAATTGCAAAAGTGATCTTAGACAGTGTGGAGAATTCTACATCAACGAAACTATTCTTAACAATTACGGTTCACCATTACAAATAGAAGCCGGATTTTTTTCCAGTAATTTGATATCATATCTCGTAGACACCTTGAACATGCCATTATCACAAATCAAATACAAAATAGTAACTAAAAAGGCATTGAAACCCGATACATTTAAGAGTTTCATAAAGTATATCTTCGACGAATTTCCAGAAGGTGAAGCTAAAAAGCTCGCTAATAGTTTTATCGGAGAACTTGGTAGAAAATACAACAAAACAAATCATGGATTCACATGTACAGATTACGAAACGGCAATGTGTTGTTGGACGAGAGCAATGGCTGATAATAGAAACGTTACAATTGACCACTACAATAACATATTTATGATCAAGGAACAAACTTGTAAGCGTATTTTCTCAGACAATACAAGCATTAACCGATTCATTGTGTCTGAGGCTATATTAAAGCTTCTACAGCTAATAGAATCATGTCATGGTGAAGATAGTGTCTTATTTGGTTATAATACCGATGGTATATTTATGTCAAATCCAAAAATTATGTTTAAGAATAAAAAGGACGTTAAATTTAGTACCAAAAAGATAGGTAAAGCGTACGTTACGGATAGTAAATTAACATACTTTGAAAAGCATTATAGAGAGAACCTTGATTACAATAGTTATAAAGTAGAATATGGTAAAGGATGTATTTACAACGGTCAGGCAGGCAGTGGTAAGACAACAAAGCTCTGTGAATTAGTAAGGGAGGCTACGAATCCTTTAGTGTTGAGTTTTACTAACAAAGCTATCGAAAACGTAAAAGGTAGGTTGATCCAGAAAGGAGTTGATAAGACATGTCATACATTTGATTCTTATTTTTGTGAATGGAATGGCAGAGATATCAAAAGTCTTGAAAATAAAACGTTATTCATTGAAGAATTTAGTATGGTACCAAACAAGTGGATAACAAAGATATACGAAGCATATACATTGTTTAAAAATAAAGTATATATGTTCGGAGACCCAAATCAATGTGAACCTGTTGAACCCGGAAGTCAGATACACACTAATTATCTAGAGTCTAAAACTGTTAGTGAAATGTGCCCAAATGTGCAAACTCTTCAATACATTGAAAAATCATGTAGATATGACAAACAGACACATGAGATGCTAAAAAAATTCTTAAAATATGGTAAAATCTCAACATACTTCCAACCGATAAATAACAAACTTTACAAAAACATATGCTATTTGAACTCAACAAGGATAAAGGTTAATACAGAATGCTGTCAGAGATTCACAAAGGACAAGAAACATGTAATGGTAGAATTCAAATATAATAACAAGAAAGAGAGTTACCAGGTATGTAAAGGCATGCCAGTGCTCGCAACACAAAATATCAAAGATAAAGAAATATTCAATACGATGGAATTCATTGTAGAAGACATATCAAATAACCAGTTTAAAATAAATAATGAATGGTTTGAACAAAAGGAATTTTCCGAGTCCTTTATCCCAAGCTTCTGTGTAACTGTGTACAAATACCAAGGATGTGATATCAAAGAACATTATAACATTCATGACGTCAATCGAATGGATAAGAAACAATTGTATACAGCAATGTCACGGACAACAAAATTCGAGTATATACATATAAATAACAAAGAATTAAATAATAAATACTTCAACCGGAGAACACCAGTATTAGAATTAACGAATGCTAAATTCAACAGCTTATACTCAAACGGAAAGATTTATAAAGTAACATTTAGTGACAAAAAAGTATATGTAGGGTCGACTTGCGAAGAACTAGAAACTCGCCTGAAATGGCATTTAGCAAACAAATAGCTAAGTATATAAAAACAAAGATAAGATACCAGAAATAAAATTAATCATAAATGCACCAAGTAATGATAAGAAAAGTCTCGAAAAGGTTGAAAATGGATACATTGAAGAATATGCAAGTAAATATGGTAAAAGGTTATTAAATGTTAACTGTAATCCATTAAACAAGGTCAAAAAAGTAGAGTATGAAGTTAAAATAGAAAATGAAAATCAACTAAAAGAAAGGATAGCCAAACTAGACAAGAAATTAATCATAAAAGACAATACGAATAACAAACATCTATTTTTCGATTCAATTATCGAAGGAAAAAGATATAAAACAATGGCTAGATATAGTAAAAAACCAAAAGATGAAGCATTAAAACAGATAAATGATAAAAAACAGAAATTAATAGAAAAATTAACCGTTTACTTTGAGTAAATATCTTTCATTTAACTATTCTTTATTTTCACATATCGGTATTCATTGATTTGAAGAAGATATATTATTTATTTTTAGGATCCTTTATAATGATTATGATTGTAAAGGATAAAATGAAAATGCGGCTCTTGCTTTTTTAGGGGGGTTGAAATGCATATGGAAACATTACAATGAAATCATGTCAAAAAGCCGACTCAAAATGCATTTAAGGGGGGTGAAAAAGCACATGGAACCATTTGATAAAATTGAAAAATGGATTTTCGCTTTTGGAAAAATGAGTGTGAATTTTTGACATTACAGCCCATGTAGTCGGTCTTGACCAGTGTTTGAAAAATGTGAAACTTTAAACCGTTTCCTCCGCTCAGAAAACACAGCAAAACATCATTGCAGTGTTTTCCCAGCTGACGTGACATTCGGCCGTGTAACCGCGCGAAAAAAAAGCCTCGCTTTTGTTTCAACATGACGTCGTACGCGCATGTCTTGCGACGTCATACGCGCCCGCGAGCTAGTCCTGTGCGACGGCGGCCGACAGCGGCGGACGGCGGGCACACGCGCGCCCGCGAAACATTCCGCTAGCCATGACCATGAAAAATGACGGGCATAGGTTCTATGACTATGGGGCTGCGCAGCCGGGCCTTCGGCCCGGCGAGTACTCCGCTATTAATTTCTTGAATTTCATCGAAGACACGGCTCGGCCTCGATGCGCTATAAATAATACGCGTTTTGCTTTTAAACATAAACTAATGGAGATTTGAATAAAATTTTTCGAAAGAAGATTATGTTGTCCATTTTTATGTGTTTGTTCATTCATTACATAGATTGAAAAGCGATTTTATGTAAACAAAACAAGACTTAGATTTTATACTCGCGTCGCCTTATGCAAATATGTTTGTGTATTTTTGCAATTTTGATTTCCAAATCAGTTTCTCGGGCATTTTTTGACAAGCAACAACTGTATTTTATTCGGAAAATAGTCATAATAGTTATTCTAGACGGATAAAAAGTTGTTTTTGTGAACTTTTGTACGGTCTAAATGTACTGTGCAGACGGTCGGGTAATAAGCTTAAGCTTACTGTTTTTGAGAATTGCTAAAATTCAAAAATAGTCCGGTCGTCAATCTTAATTCTTGTGCTTCCGACCTTTCACCTAAGTTAAGTTTCATCTTAGTTAAGATTGTTCAGAGGGTCTTCAGAGGGCAACGCTGTTAGGCTAAGCCTAACTATATATATATTATTACTGGGTCTATTAAGCAAATTATATCAACTTGTAACGTCCTTTTAAGTAAACCTAATCTTTAAACAACAGCATTTACAAGCCCTGACAGCCGCAAGTTGGTGGGAAACGATGTCGCATGGGACGAAAATTTTAAACTTCCTACATTGATTTTTTTTTGTTCATTTTTTCACACTCAGTCGAGATTAAGTAAAGAAAATTATCTATGCAAAAAAATAGGGATCACCGACCATCCAAGCGAGTTACGTCTAAGCAAAGTTAACGTGGCTCCCTAGAGTATTAACAAAAGCACCTACACTACCTACCATGAGTTACAAAGTAAGGCTCAATTTTCTTATCTTGCAATTTCGGTTCATGAGATTTACCAGTAAGGATTCCAACATATTTATGCATGTTTATTTGTTGTCAATTTTTTGGTAGAGGCCATTGCCATGGCAACGCAGCATCTAAAGAGTGGCAAATGTTTTGCAAAAATTGACCTTTATTCTTTAATATTTAGAGTTTCCTTCGGTGATTTTTTTTTAAACTTTGATATATTGTGGAAATGATCACGGGCAACATTTTGAAATCATAAAAACATGGGGTCGTTCAGACGGTTTTCGCAATATCACGCAATTTCGTATACTTACCTATTAAACTAAATTGCTCCGACAGATTTTTTCGTAAAAAGAACATATGAAACATTGAGTTTTTATCTCAAACTCTGCGAACTTTTAAAAAGATTCACCGAAGGAAACGCGAGAAAATCCGCTCTTAATTTTGCCTTTTTTGACTTTGCTGACGTCATAAAATCCGGAAAAATCTACTTTTTCGTATGAGCGCGCGCAAATTTACCAACGTTCGCGTCATCAGCGCGCGCGCAGCTATAAACTATCGGGAGCCACCTTAACGCAACGGCGACCATCCCTTTATGTATTTAGTTTTCTTCTTCAGCGCGCGCGCTCGTGCATGACGTAGCATGACGTTGCGACAATGATTAAATAGCAACAAAACGTATCCAATCTTACATTAAGTTAATTAACATCCACGTTACCTCGCGGTGAAAGTCGCGTACATTTTAACGCTTCGATTTTTAAGGTAAGATTTCGGCTCCGTTTTTCTTTTTTTTGGTGTCACATTAGTCCACGCAAATTTATGCACGCATGTTTTAGTGTACGAACTCGTCCCTGCCTCCCCAGAACGTTATTTTTGTCCTCTATTGTTATAAAAGGCTTCAGGAAGGTTAAACCAATCAGAATCTGTCTACTGCGCATGTTTGGGTTTTACGGGGGACTAGAGAGAACCGGTTTGTCATTCGGAAAAGAATATCAGATTTCAAACAAATATGACCGCTTCTGTGCATGTACTCCACGGTTTTCAGACGTTCATTTTCCATTACCAAAATGTAAACACGCCTTTTAAGACTGAAATGGAAAGAGAAAGTGCTTAAGGACGTTCGAGCTAATTGTTTATGCGCATCCTTACTGCGCACGCAATTCATGTCGCAACGCCATGCTACGTCATGCACCAGCGCGCCCAAGAGAAGAAATCTAAAGCACATAAAGGGCTGGTAGCCGTTGCGTTAACTTTGCTTAGATTTAACTCGCTTGGATGGTCGGTGACCCCCGATTTTTTTTTTTGATAGATAACTTTTTTTGCCAATTCTCGACAGATTGTAAAAAAATAAACAAAAAAATCAATGTAGGAAGTTCAATTTTTTTCCATTTTTCTACCCGCGCGACATCAAATTCTGCCAACTTGCGGCTGTCAGAGTTTGCAAATGTTGTCGTTTAAAGATTACTGAATTTACTTAAAGGAACGTCACCAGTTGAATGAATTTGCTGAACAGACCTACTCGCAAAAAATTTGGAAAAGAAAGTTGCATTTTAGAGATTCATTTGCAATATTTTTAGACTAACAGACATCGGGGTCACATCCCGTAAGGAAGACCAATTTTTCAAAATTAGGGTCGCCTTTTACATATGTTATCTCGAAAACAAAGTCGCTGACCCCCTCGAATAACTCATAACCTAGCTGTAGCAAAAGTTCTATAAAAAAGTCAATGTTAGAAGATTTTTCCAAGGCTTGGTTGCGAATGACGTCAAAGGCTCAAACATACCTCACGGGTTGAAATTATAATAACAGTCAGCATAGAAAATTGCACGAAGAACAAGTCCAATATGTTTTTGTACGTCATTCGCAACCAAGCCTTGGAACATGGTTGATTAATGGCGGCCGTAAATTCTTGGACATAAATGTTAAAATAAAATGACTTCTGATGTTCGTAATGGATTGAAATTTGGCAAGATGAGTAAGAAAGTTTAATTGTACACGAAGATGTAAAAAAATGAAAATAAAAAATTTGATCATAGTGGCACTTTAATAGCTTTTCTTTTTTTTTCGTGTAACGTTAATTCCATGCTACAGATTTTAAAAAACGTTGATTTGCTTAGCTTATGATTCGCCAAAAAAATCAGATTTTTATCTCGTTTCCTGAGTTTTTGCACTTTTTCATTCTTACGCGCGGTTGGGGACTGGCACTAGTTACGCATGTGCAATGTCGATTTAGTGATGTCTTGTGTTCAGTTTCACAGTTCACACCATTTTAGCAGTTTATGACACGCGAGAAATGCTAACCACGAAATAATGTCCCTAGCAGCAATCACTCTAAAACTATAATTAAGTTTCACCCCCCTTAACCGGATTGTCAGGTCACATACAGCTTCCGCGCTCGGCATGTGCTTGGTTTTCAAAACCATAGTTTTGTCTTATCGGAGTAATAACACACCTTTAAGATATTCAAAATGGAAACAAAAATTTTTAAAGAACACTCAGAAGCCGCTTTAGTGGATGAAAAGGAGAGCACTGGGTGACGAAATCTTGTTTCGAGGAACTTCATACGTTTACATCTGATATGATGTAAACAAAACAAGACTTGAATTTTATAGTTCTAACTCCACACGCGTCGCCTTACGCAAAGATGTCTGTGTATTTTTGCAATTTTCATTTCAAAATCAGTTTCTAGGGCAGTTTTCGATATACAACTGGTGTACTTTATTCGAAAATTTTTGTGAGCTTTTGTGCACTCTAACAGACGGTCGCGTAATACTGTTTTTGAGATTCGCTAAATGAATTTTCACGAGGACGAGACAAATCTTTCTTGGTTTATTTTTCAGTCTTGGACGATTGCATCAGGATGCGTTTGATATCGAGGAGGGTATGACACTCAACGAAACGTCGCAGAAAGCGGTTACTCGTCATTTCATTCGAGGAATTCCGCCACCGATTTCGTCCCAACTGCAGTTGTATTACCCCGACGAGACAACGAGACATACCCAAACCTTGCTAAACAAGCCCGCCGTATCAAAGAAGTCACCCAGTACTAGTCTTCAGTCATACCCAGCCTTCCACTGAGCAGGTAGCATTAGTTGAATCCACTCACAATGATAGCCGGTTGGATACGCTTTGTAGTGTAATGAAAGAACTGAAACTGCTTTCCATGAGAATGTTCAACCTACGCCTGCAGACGATGTAAATGCGTTCTCTTCAAAACAAATTTAACCACCCCCAGATTATCGACACGTCGGAACTGTTTTTTTTTTTTTTTTGGTGTGTGGATTCACCTCCCATTTGCAACGGCAATGGTACCGTGTCACCCCGGACGGAGGCAGGGGACGCAGACCAAGCCGTTCTTATTAGAGTGCCCCAAACAGCAAATTTGAAAGAGCCCAAGGATCTATCACCTGTCACAACTGTGAAGGCTTTGGACAAGGCAACAGTCAGTGCTCCTCACCACATTTAAACTAGACAACAACAGTGCTGCGGAGCCACCACGGGTCTCTAACTCAACGGAAAATGCCTCATCTGTCCCACAACGCCCTTGGTCACAGCTGCGGTCTACTTTGCATGTGGATTGAAAATGTGAAATGTACTTGGCTGTTGGATACTGGCTCAGACGTCACCTGTATCAGCTCTAAATTGCCTGGTATTGATAAGTGGCACCTTATCCCTCTGCAGAGAGTTACTGCAGCAGCTTATGTCTCAGAACACAATGTTCGTTTACTGGTTATTCAAAACTTAAATGTTCCAGCAATTTGGGGATGGATACTTTAGAAACGTTTGGCTCATTCGGAATTAACTGGGGCCAGCAAACACTTACCTTTAGTGATGTCAAGTTGATTTTAGAGAAACGTTCACTCACATAGGTCTGTGCTGTCTCCTGTAGTTGTTTCCCTTATTTCAGAACATGTCATCCCTCCTCGCTCACAATGCTTTCTACATGCAAGCACAGCTGATTATGGACTGTGTGACCAAGATGCTCTGTTTTCTCCCTTCATGGATATAATGGCTCGTTTAAATGTACTTATGGGTGTAAGTGTCGCTGCCGCAAGACCTTAAAACCGACTACCAGTTACAGTCATGAAAAACAGTGATCTTCCTGTTAAACGTTTTGCGAGGCCCAGAATCGGAGAACTCTACCCCGTAAGATGAAAGCCCTGATGTCAACACCGTTTCAGCAACCACGGTATGCTGCACGACCAGCTGAAGAAAAAAATCGGGAAGGAATTCTTACGTCGGGTTAGAAAAGTTGCGCAGTCGAAGCTAAACGGTGGAAACCAGATACGTGCTATAAACACCTGGACAGTGTCACTTGTCAGATATGCGGGGGGTATAATTGACTGGAAGAAACAAGAACTCCAGGATTTAGACCACAGAACAAGAAAATTACTAACAATGAATGAGGGCTTTTACCCACGGGATTGTGTAAAGCGACATTAATATGTTCCAAGGAAGGAGGGAGGAAGAGGCCTCATCTCGGTAGAAGACTGCGTCAATCAGGCAGGAATATTGCTAGAAACTTATGTCCAATCCAGTGAAGAGAAGATTTTGAAAGCAGTCAGGAGGAAAGGAGTTGAAAACCAAGAAACGGCTGCCAGTTTCAAAGATAGGAGGAGAACTGAAAATATCCAAGGATGGAAAGAGATGTCATTATATGGGCAATTTGCGAGACAGAGCGAAGATCAAAGAAACGATGAAACATGGACTTGGTTGAAAGAAGGAGAGCTTAAAAGGGAAACAGAGTCTCTTATTATTGCAGCACAAGATCAAGCAATGAGAACAAATTACGTAAAAGCAACGATCGATAAGCTACTCTTAAATTCGAGAAAAAATAAAGTTTATGTATGTATGTATGTATGTATGTATGTATGTATGTATGTATGTATGTATGTATGTATGTATGTATGTATGACAGGTCACAGGCCGATCCTAAAAGCAGAATGTGCAAACAAAACAACGAGACCATCAGCCACATTGTGATTGCGTGCCCGAAACTGGCGCAAAAAGAATACAAAAAGAGACATGACAACGTAGCTAGGGCAATTCATTGGGACCTGTCAGGAAAATATGGGTTTGAGCGAAATAAGAGGTGGTATGACCATGTTCGGGACAGTGTACTTGAAAACAAGACGCTGATTAAAGCGTTAACTCGAGCTTCCTTTGCTGCTACATAACGAACGAGTTTGCCTACTACATCACGCTTTTGTTGTAAGCATAATAACGCTTCTTTGTCTAATATAAAAGATTCGTCTGACACCACGTTATATGATACCACAAACATTGCTGCACAACATGCGAATATAATTTTCACACAAAAGTGACAAAACTAATGGCACAAATAGAAAAATAGCAGCTGATAATGTACTCAATTTGGGCAAAAATATAATAAATGTAATAATCATGACAAAAGTCACATAATTACGACAATTACGTGTATCTTCACTTTGACGAGAGTCACTTGTGCAATCCAGCATGGCGTCCATATTGTCGCTGCATAGCTTTATTAGCACCTGAAAAGTTCGTAAGTGTTCTTTTGTCGTCTGTCGTAACCGGTCTGTCCACATTTTCTGATGATTGATAACTCATGTGATTTCTGGTTTGATTCTGGTGAGATATTTGCTAAATCATTTGATTCCTTTGCTACTTTGAGTTCGCGGAACGACCAATGCCATTTTTTTTATTTACTCCATTTTTTAACCCGTGAATACACGCAAGCGTAATGAACGGGTTATCGGTAACGGCGGCCAATTTACCCACTCGCTTGCTCGCTCGCTCGCTCGCTCGTTCCATCACTCAGATGTAAACATTTTCCGTATATCTACGTTAAAATAACAAAATTTGACCTCGATAACTAGTCAAATCCTAGGTGGCGCAGTGTTTAAGTGATCAGACAATAGAGACCAAGGACGTGAGTTCGATTCTCGTCGGGACGGTTTTTTTTCCTTTATTTTTCGAACTGAAAATTACTGGGTTTTTTTAGTTTGTTTGCGTTTGACAAAAGTCGTTACATTTAATTTTCAAAAAATCCCGCAATATTACGTTACCGCTCACTCGCGGGCGCGTGCTCTCTCCCACCCCACCCCCATACTTTTTGACCAGTACTTTATTGTGAAATAATTGTACTAAAAGCGCTACAATTTACCAAAAGTTTCAGATCGTTTGATTCGATCGGTGGGAAGTTGTGGATCTTGAACTGGCGTTTTTCAAATGCATGGATTACATACCTTATTTACGTGTTGAAGAATTGGGCCATGGTATTTCCAGCAATGGTGTAGATATGCAACACTCATCTCAAATACAGTAGCCTTGTCTGCATATGTGTCACAGTTAGGTACAAGCTGACGCAACCAGTGCCACGATTTTGTGATTCGTTCCCTGATCAAATAGAAAGGATCGATACAGTTCTTCGCCTTATCGATAACATAATTCATAACTTTAAGTATCTGTCAGTGCACAGTACAATGTCAGTTTTGTGTAGCCCCTTACACAAAACTGACATGTGTAGCCCCTTATGTAGAGTGGTGATACAGGAATACCCCTACCTGGCATACCATGTGAATTTGATATATGTCGCTGTCATTCCCCAAATAACGTACCCTACATAAAGATCTTAGCTCTAAGGTCTGTTTTGTACAAACAGGCAAACTGAGCAGGAAAATAAACTTTATAAATAATAACAAAATTATGGTAATCTTCTCGGTACCTTCGCTTCTTTTCCTTGTCTAAATGCTGTTCTTTCCTCTCAAGAGCCATCTGACCTGCAGGTAAACTTGACCTCTGCTTTGATGTAATCTGTTTAGAGTTGTGCCCTTTTCCGGGTAACCTTTAGGCCAATAAATTAAAAAAAATTATTGGAAAATGTCATCGATGGATAACATGCTAGTTTGGGTGGTTTTGTCACAATCAAACTGGTAAAAAAAAATAACAAACGAAACCTGTGTTTGTTTATTACCTTGGTGAGGAATCCTGCACATCATTATCCTTCAGGAGCATCCTCTCAGCTTTTTCCTTTTTACATTTAGTCAAATGTCCCTTTTCCTCTTTGGAAACAGCAGTTGTTTCTTCACTTCTTTTGTTAACAACGTCCAGTAGATTTTCCTTCTTGTTCAAAGACTTCTCCGTATACCCAGTCTTAACAATTACAGAGGCTCGCCTCTGATATTCACTCTGTGGATGTGGGTTTTCCAACACATAGGTCAAGGGGTGCATGTTTTGAGTACAGTCGTCTGTTATTGCCTGTTTGTTGCATTCTTCATGAGTACGAAAGTTTAGTTCAGGGCATGACTGCAGGACATTGTAGTAAGGCATACGTTCCGCTGAGAGAAGGGAATCATTTTTATGCTGATAACATTCTTGCTGTTGTTTAGGTGGCATTGCCATAGAATTCCTTTGGTATGTGTTGTGTGCATAATCCAAGCCATGTAGCACAGGTGTAACATAGGGAGCAGTTGCAGCACCTAGAAAAGAAATTTTGTTATCTACAGCCAATCGCTAAAACAGAGCAAGTCATCTTGCCAAAAGTAAATGCAAATTCAAATTCCAAATGAAGAATAGATTGCCATTCTTATTTCAACACTCATGTAGTTAATTTATCAGCCTACATCTACATGTCACAACTGAGAATGCTGAGAAAATCTAACCTTAATATAGCCCTTGGTAATGCTCATGGGAGGCAAGCAGCAATTCTTGATCAACTTTTGTCGATAGAATTTCTTAAAAACCATTAATATGACATAAGTTATTTAGTTTGTTTTGGGGAATAGAGAAAAAAACGAAAAGAGAAATCAAAGGCCTCTAAGAGCCATCTCGTGAATACGAAACAACGTAAGGTTAATTTTAGTTGTCCTTGATGTTTTGCAATGAAGTTTCAAGCTTTTAATAATCCTTTACCTTCCAAAAATTATCCATTGTTTCAGCCAGCAAGAAAGCAAACCGTACAAAAACCCTAATTAAACAACAGGTTTTACATGGCAAATTTGTTTATTATGCTAAAAATATGCTATCTCCCATTTATTAAGTGGAAAATGTGGTACTTTTTGTTTATTAAACAAGAAATTGCCATCTAATAAACAAATGTAGTTATGTTTTTTGTTTATTAACTGAAAGTGTCAAGAAAGTTTGCAAACAAGAATTTTCTATATTCAGCCGCCATTACGGAAAAATATTCAGGGTGAAAACAAAATAACTGTCGCATATTCTGTGAAAAAAAAAAACCAACAACTCTATAACAGAAATGATGTTTGCTAAATCCTTCCAATAAGCGGAAGTTAACGACATAAATTTTGTTTTGGCGACAGACGTTTTACAAAAATCATACTTCGAGGCGCGATCGATGGGCAAATTATCCGAGAACACGAGCTACTCGTTTGATGTTCAAGCTTAATTATACATAAGTGATTCTACCATGAATGGGAATAATGTTTCCATTCTACGAGCGGTGATCAGATAAACACATATCATGTAACTGTTTCACTATACAGAACGACAAGAAATACGCCAACTTCTCAATATGTAAATATTACTTACTTACAGAATTACTTCGCCGATGATCATCGGCGAGATTTGGTGTTCCTCTTATATACAGACGGAATTACTTCGTCGATGATCATCGGCGAGATTTGGTGTTCCTCAAATATACAGACAGAATTACTTCGCCGATGAACATCGGCAAGATTTGGTGTTCCTCAAATATACAGACAGAATTACTTCGCCGATGAACATCGGCAAGATTTGGTGTTCCTCAAATATACAGACGGAATCACCTCGCCGATGATCATCGGAGAGATTTGGTGTTCTTCTTATATACAGACGGAATCACTTCGCCGATGATCATCGGCAAGATTTGAAGTTCCTCTTATATACAGACGGAATCACTTCGCCGATGATCATCGGCGAGATTTGGCGTCCTTATATACAGACAGAATCACTTCGCCGATGATCATCGGCAAGATTTGAAGTTCCTCTTATATACAGACAGAATTACTTCGCCGAAGATCATCAGCGAGATTTGGTGTTCCTCTTATATACAGACGGAATTACTTCGCCGATGATCACCGGCGAGATTTGGTGTTCCTCTTATAATATGTGACTTTATAATATGACCGTACGGCCCCGCTGACGCAATACTACAGAAAATAGAATCGCAAGGTGACGTGAGCGGGGCCGGACAGGTTGACGTGAACCGGTCCGGGAAAAACCGTCCGGCCCCGCTCGAGTTCAAGTGACCTTGCACTGCACGACTATTCTTGTACTTTCTAGTCATATTGTAAAATACTTATTGACTGAGTTAGGTCGGGCCGGACGGGAAAATATTTGGCTCTCGGTCATGGCGCATGGACCTCGCTGCGCTCGGTCCGTACGCCATGACCTTGAACCAAATATTTTTCCATCCGGCCCTCCCACTCAGTCAATAAGTGCATAATATGTACTCCCGATTCACTATACTTTGTTTGAGGCAAATGTTGCAGGTTAGCCCATTATTAGCTCGGGGGTGACTCAAAATCCTTTTTCTAATCCTACAAACGTTATCTACTCACAGCAAATAACCGTCTTGAAAACAGGTCACGTTATATGGAGAGGTGACTAAATTTAATAAAACCACTAGTCTAGTTTCACTTTAAGTTTGGTTGAAAATTTGAAAGGAGAAAAAAGGAGTCGGTGTAAACAATCTTCATAAAGAAAGAAAAAACGTTCTACTGATGGAGGCTGCATCAAGTAATAGCTCGAAATAATTGCATTAACGGCTGCATTACCGAGTCGTTCTGTCGTTTGTAAAATAGAGAAAGAAATAATTTAGCCCTTTTAGGCTGCAGAAGGTCTATAAACACCTTTTTATAGATTTTTGAGAACTTTATTGATCTCGTAAATTTATAAACTGCACCAGGGAGACATGATGACATGAAATGTGGGCGGAACTTACAAGCTTTTTATCCCTCACGTTCGCGTTTCATATTGCGATGTCTTGCGCGACTATCTCGTGATGCGCAGAACGTGTGTGTGCACTAACAAAAGGAGGCACCGTCCTCAAATAGACTGGCATATATTGGAATGTGTATCCTTGATATTTCTAAGACATTAATGTATGATTTTTGCTACAATCATAACAAACAAAAATTGAAGACGTCGGAGCATAACCAACCTATGTCGAATTTGAGACCTTTTTTGTTTTTTAGCGCTCATTTTGCCTCATTTTTTCTTTTCTTCTTCTTTTTTTCCAAACTGGACATTGTGAAAGTGATGTATTTTTTTGCGTTTGAAATTGTTCAACTTTCAAAAAACAAACGAACTGTGTTTACCGCAAACGCTGAATTAAAAAAAAAAAGATGTCAGCGTGACACAATTACGTATTGACAACAAGGTGAAGTAATGTTTCCATTTTGTTTACTCATCAATTCTTTGACTGGTATGTGAAACAACAAAAAGCTTAGATAAAAAAATAGGGAACACACACGTTAATTTGTAAACTGAATACGCTTATTTGTTAACTGTACAGTAAAGAGTAATGGTCTTCGATGGGAAGATGCATTTTGCGAAAAGAAAACGATGTTCTAGCTTCGCGTAGCTTTGACAAGTACCAGATAACACATTACTTCTATGTGTTTATATTATATGATGTGTGATTAATTGTCTATTCTTGGTTTGTATATGATGTCATAAAAATTCAAAAATCTTAACTATACATCCTACAAAGCTGTTCCTAACATGGTATGTGGATACCAATGTTACAATTATTCAGAAAGTTTCAATTGGCTTCCAAATTTTGTAGGTTTTAAATGCATCACGCGATGATTCAGGCTATTTCAGATAAGGGATATGTTTTGAACGGGTATACAGTCGAACCCCTATTAAGCGGCCACCCTCGGGGAACTGGCAAGTAGCCGCTCAATAGGGATTGGCCACTTAATAGGGGTTCGTCAGAAAATAGCATAATGTGTGGTATAAACGTCACTTTATTTGAATACAACGCAGTTGGACGACTGTTGAACGTAATACAGCCTGTATTCTGACTGTAAATTCGAGTTCGTAATTTCAGTCTAATGGACAGTTATCGACGTTCAAATTTGGCACGCTCTAAACTTTATTTATATGCTGATTACCATATGTTGTTTACACAAATCAAAATATAGTACATTACTTGACAACAAAATCACGCCAAGATTCGTCACCTTCTATTTCGGACTCTCAACTGTCATCAGATTATTCAAAACGATGCCAGCTACGTGTATTAATTTTTTTGGTGGCCGCTTAATAGGGGTAAAAACAATAGGAAAACCCTCATCGGGACCGCCAAAAAGTAGCCGCGGTCGCTTAGGGGCCGACCATTTAACTTTTGAGGGAGGGGGGGGGGGGGGGGGTGATTTCTGGTCAGCAAGAATTTTTTTTCTAGAGACCCGGTGTGCTTTGCAGGATATTTTTTTCCCTTCTCAGTTCTCTGCAGCATTTTTTTCCTCAAGAAGGGTCAGTCCAAGTTTTCCAAAAATTGATTTACATTTACATTGTGGCTATTGCAGCAATAGCCCTGATACAGAGCCTTAAGATTTTGTAAGCTTTACAAAATCTTTCTTCTTTGCTGTACAAATACCATTCGTGTTCTGTGTATCACACTTTTAGTCATATCCCACAAGCCCTACATTTTCACTGCTTGTTATCTTTATGTATTGTGGGATACTTGAGGCCCAAACATCGTAAGCACAACTACCGGAGAAAGAGTATCATTAAGGGAGAACACTACGTGTCAAACGTCCAACGTTGTTTATCTAGTGAACTGTGAGAAATGCAAGGAACAATATGTTGGAGAAACCGGGAACTGTATACGTTTGCGTGCAAACCAACACCGTTCGGATCTTTGAACCGGTCAGAAGAATATTCCCACAGTCAGACATTTTAGGGCCTGTGGCCTTAAATATTTTAAATTAACTGTGCTAGAGGGGGTACGAAATAGTAACGTTGCAATCAGAAGAGCTAGAGAAAGCTTTTGGATTAACAAATTGAAGCCCGCGATAAATAATTTACTGTAATCATGTTAAGATCCTAGTAGTTGTGATCTTGTATTATTACCGTGACCTACTCTAAATTTACACGCGCGCGCGCGCCTTTAATCTATTTGAACTTGTCAAGTTATCGCGCTATTTCGTCATAGTTAACCGTTTATTGTAAGTGCATTATTTGAATTCATGTTGACCTAACCGTTACCGTCATTGTCAAACTAGTGTACGCTCCTGAGGAAGGCCGCGACGGCCGAAACGTAGAGCAAATACAGCTAAAGACCTATATGAAGTTGGTTTCTTGACCTTTACCTTAACGGGTAATACTTGCTACCTATGTGTACTTTGTGTCCTATTTGTGGCTACAGTTTACATTGTGCACTTTAGTGTGCAGTATTCTGTGCATTACACTTTTAGCCACATCCCACAAGCATAAGGTTTCCACTGCTATACTTTTGTATTTAGTCATTCTTTACACTTATATCATATGAAGTCATTATAATATTGTCATATCATAAAGTGATGCACATCAAGCAAATGTAACAAAGATTCCAACCCCATATGATGGAAAATAGGGAGTAATTATTAGCGTCGTAGGCGCTATTCCGAGCGCCAAAGGCGCGAGTGTCTAGGGGGTTCCGGGGGCATGCCCCCCCCCCCCGGGAAATTTTGCAAATTTAGGTTCTCTCAAGTGCCATTTCCTGCATTTTGACATCATTCCGGCCTGAGTTATTCTATAAGGTCTATTCTCATCACACACATCTTTGTGCTTTTCTTTACTGTCGTTAATCCACCTTTTCAGGCACTACCTGCACAAGACCTCTGTTTAGCTTGTGAGGAATCATGTACTTTCTTCATGAATACATGTCAAAGAAGAAATTGGCGGACTGAGAATAGCTTGGGCACCGAGAATGTATAGAGGTTCCCAAGCACCTCTTCCCTCTATAACGCCTTTCTACTACCTCTGCTCACAGCTTTGATATTTCCTCTTGGCGCTTGGATTCAACGGCATTAAACTCATCTTGAGTAAGTGATAAGACGTGATCTTGATTAAGGCCCCCAAATAGAGGCACCTTTGGAACAGGAATGGAACGACCTTCACCAGTTGCTTCATTGAAGCTTCTCATTACCTGTTCAGCAATGTGTGACCTTGAGTCATTAGGTGCATAATGAATGCGAGCCTGTAAATCTAAATTGAAAACTTGGAAATATTCGGCCATCCTAATTTGAACCAGCCTCTCATGAGATGACACACCTGGGTCAGCATGACTTGTCTGGATATCTATGGGTCTATTAAAGATACCACCAAATCCAGAGTTTAAAAGGAAGCAAGAGAAGAATAGTTACAGTTTCGCTGGTGATTTTGTACAGCTCTCAGTCTAAATAATAAAATAGCTTTGTAACATTTTTTCTTCCTTGCAGCACTGCAAGAATTTTTTTTCTATTCCATTTGTGCTGCATGCAATTTTTTTCTTCCGACAAGCGCTTGCAGGAAATTTTTTTTCAAACTCACCCACCCCCCCCCCCCCCTCAAAAGTTAAATGGTCGGCCCCTTAATAGGGGTGGTCGCTTAATAGGGGTTTTATTTACAGTATTATAATGACAATAAATTCGGGACTTTGAAAACTGGCCGCTTAACAGGGGGTGGCCGCTTAATAGGTGGCCGCTTAATAGGGGTTCGACTGTACATTTAGTTTGGTTTAGAGGATTTTGGTGTTGACTGATTGAAACTTTCAAATGTCGCATGCAATGGACATGTGGCCAAATTTGTCTACTTTGATTTCCTGTAAATTTTGCTCCCGTACATTGATTAGCATTCTTTTTCTTTCTTTTTTTTTGCTTTCGCCATTATCGGGATGTTGGTTTTATGTAAGAAAGATAGTAGTAGGGGGGGTTCACCGCCAGGGAAGGAGGGGAGTGGGTGACGTCATGATCCCTAGAGGTGACGTCATGGGTTAAAAATAGGTAGAGATGACATCATAATCTATTTTAGGTCAATGGGGAGTGATGACATCATATTATAAATTGTATGTTCGCGCCCGGGATCGGGGATTAGCTGACGTCATGATTCCTAGGCGCCACGGGATCGGGATTAGCTGACGTCATGATCCCTAGAGATGAGGTCATGGGTTAGAAACAGGTAGAGATGACATCATAATCTATTTTAAGTCAATGAGGAGTCGAGGATAAATGACATCAGATTGTTGATTTAATAATTTTAATGGTTATAAATTCAAGGGGATGCTCTATGAAAAGTTAAAATGGTAGTGATCTCAAAGCTAATATGGGTATTACTCTCTCTTTTCTTCGAATCCGGTTTGATCCATTTCGCTTTTTAGCAAGAAGTATAAGTTTTACTTCGAGTGAACTATTGTTTTTGTAACCACTAGACCATCAAAGCTGTGGACATTATAACCGAATAAAACTAATTAGAGGTTTCCGAAACATTCAAGTTTAGAAGCAATAAAATTGCACAGGATAAAAAAAACTGCTTCTTATTGGTATTTACCGCCGTTTTAGCTGCCACATCACTAGATTCTATGTCGATTTTCAGTTTGCAAGCCATCACCCACTTTAAGTTTTAAAACATGACTTTACCTGATCGCCTTCAAAGTTCAAACTTTTAATTATGCGAACTTACACTAAACTAAATTTGCATGGAAAATTAGCACCTCGGAAAAATAAACAAAGCAACCAATTACATGCGCGCGCTAAAACAATAAAACCACACTTTATTAAGTTCAAACTATATTTATTGATAACAAACAATTTTATAATTATTTTTAGTTGGAAAGGAACAGAGTTGATTTATTCTTTTTCATCGGGTTTATACAAAGTACTCTTTGATTCCCTTGGTTTTCAGGTGAAATTAATCCTCTTGATTCTTAGAATGCTTGTAAGGTGCAGCTCTAAATCTGTAAC
The DNA here is from genome assembly GCA_022457155.1 of Cladopsammia gracilis. Lineage (NCBI taxonomy): Eukaryota > Metazoa > Cnidaria > Anthozoa > Scleractinia > Dendrophylliidae > Cladopsammia > Cladopsammia gracilis. The sequence goes on from JAJGOT010000610.1 coordinate 222,624, forward strand.
GCCGCGATCGCCTTTTAGGTTTATCATCACCAACATCTAAGTAATTTACTAATTGGATTCGAGGTCGTTTTCGCTTTGGTGCTGGCGAGGGTGTTTGTACTGTGGGGGGAGGGGTCAAGACGGCTGGATTTAAAGGTAGTGGCGTTACTGCGGAAGTTTCTTGTATAGTGGGCGCTGGAGAGGGTGTCACCGCTGTTACTGCTGTGGGTTCTTGCATAATGGTGGGTAAATTATTTTTCGGATGACTTGCAAAACTCCTTTTCATTTCATCAGACTGTTGAGGTCTTCCGTTCAATTGATGTTTAAACGTCAGATATCTGTTTTGCAGCTCAAGGTACTGTTTGGCTTTGTCATTTCCCCCAAGGTCTGTACGAGAAAGAAGGCTGTTCATTCTGTCCTGTAGACCCTGCATGACTGAGAGAACTGGAGCTGTCGAAAGGTTCTGTTGTCTAAGATACTTTAGTAGCTCCTGAGAAATATTGTCTTGTACCTCTGTTTGATTAAACTGTTCTTCGCCGGGTAGTACATTCGTTCGCAGTCTACAATTATCTTGTGTGGTTGTTTTTAAATCCACCAGGAGATAACCAAAGGGTCTTCGTACAGTCTCTTCGTACTGGTTTATAAAGAAAGCCGTTTGCCCAGGATACATTTGCTTAGCTAGAGTCAAAATTTGCAGTTTGTCTCTGGGATTTTTGAAAAGGACCAAGTAGTGACTGTTCAAACTGATACTACGGCTTTCCTTCCCCTGATGAAATAGATTCTGTACGATATAAATGACACTCAGGTGGCGGTGATGAGAACCTCGTGTAAAAAGGTTTACTATTCGCTTGTCTTTGCCAGCGTCAATCATTTGATCGTCAAAGACGATTAAGTTCCGTTTGTTGACATCGAAATAGGAATCGTGTTCCAACGCAGGAGGAATGCCCTTGACAAATTCAATTTGTGGTATTGTGACTAGCATTTGTATGTACGCGGGCTGCCATTGGGAATAACACCAGACAATCCTCTCGGGTGGTGGATTTATCACGTCTGAGGCCTGTTGTAACAGTGATTGAACCCAAAACGTTTTCCCCGAACCGGTCATCCCTGCAACCATACAAGTAAAAGGGTGCTCGAAGTGAAACCGCTGACACTTTTGCGTAGAAATCGGCATTGCTTTAAATGGAGTGAAAGTCGGACTGGTGTGTTTGTTGGTCATATGTCTTTGCATACTATCTTTCCTGCTAAATGTCTTCTCACAAACGGGACAGGACAAATTCATGTCAACTCAATGAAAGCTCAATGTGAACTGAGAAAGAGTCGAATGTTGCTCACTAAAAAAGGCTAGTTCCTCCTCAATTCTATTGTTTTCACCACCACCACCACCACAATTCTATTGATTTCACCACCACCACCACCACCACAATTCTATTGTTTTCACCACCACCACCACCACCACCACCACCACAATTCCATTGTTTTCACCACCACCACCACCAGTTCTTTTGTTTTCACCACCACCACCACCACCATTCTCCTCCACCACCACCACCAACACAATTCTCCACCAACACCACCACCGCCACCACCACAATTCTATTGTTATTTCCTTCTATTCCACGATAAAAGACAGTTACTCACTATTCTTAGCTCATTCTATAGTTATGTCTCAAGTAGTAAAGAACAATTGGGGTTTTCTACAGCTCTTAGCTAATGGCCCCGATCATCAACGCCAATTTCTCTTAAGGACAGCTTCTCCACAACAGGTTCACGCCTTGTTACATATTCTTTATAATGTTCTTAAGGAAAACATTCCCTGTCCTGAAACAAATAAGCGTGTTTTGCTCCAACATAAGGATGTTCTTATTAATCTGGCCGAGCAAAACGTTCCCTACAAGACAAAGAAGCAAATACTTGTACAAGAGGGTGGTGGCTTTATACAAGACTTATTAGCCCCCGTTGTTACAAGCTTGGGCGTTTTGATGCTATAAAAGAAACTTTACATCATTGCACTGATCATTTGAAGCTTGTCTTTTAACGAGTACGGATCGATAGAAGAGAAAAGTAGAATGGGATGAAGAAGAAATGGAGAGCGGTATGGAAGACACTATAATCTCCGATGAGGACAACGATGACGAGGAAGACAACGAGGAGCCAAGAATTAAAGATGTTTTAGGCAATCTTTCCAAAGCGGTGTCAAAAGAACGTGCTTCTGATTTGTTGCATAGCATGGCCGCTTCCAAAGATATCCTGTTTTGGGCACCTAGAGGCCAATTACTCCGAAATCAGCGCATAATACCCGTGACAAACATCGCAGAGCTGGTTGAGTATGTGCTACTTCCCCATAACGATGATGTAGCCCGACCCCGTGCGCTTAATACCTTTTTAGATGGACTCGCAGAGTTGGGAATTGATAAGCGTTTAATCAAGAATAAAAAACTGTTAAGCGATTTTTTAGAGAAAGAAAAGATCTATCAAGAACAAAAAGAATCCGACAACGAGACATATGAAGGAGATTCAACCGACAGCGAAGGAGAGGAAAGCGCTTCTGAGAACAGTCCGGCCGATGGGTCTGAAGAGAGCGACCAAGAAATTCAAATTGATGAAGAGGATGCAGGAAATTCAACCGAAAACGAAGAAGAGGAAAGCGCTTCTGAAAGTGGGAAAATAATTCAGGCAAAAAGTCAAATCCCATGTCATCATTGCGAGAGTTCAAATGTGTATATAACCGGAGTCGTGAAATGTCCCAAATGCTTTTGGCATGATAATAAAAAGATTTGCCCCATATGCGAGCACAAGATTCCTTTGGACAAAACTAAACTCGTGAAAGAGACCCTTGCTCGTTGCGATGATTGCAGTGCGGTGAGACACAGAAAACCAAGGGAATCAAAGAGTACTTTGTATAAACCCGATGAAAAAGAATAAATCAACTCTGTTCCTTTCCAACTAAGCTTTTAAATTGTCTGTATAATTATGAAATTGTTTGTTATCAATAAATATAGTTTGAACTTAATAAAGTGTGGTTTTATTGTTTTAGCGCGCGCATGTAATTGGTTGCTTTGTTTATTTTTCCGAGGTGCTAATTTTCCAAGCAAATTTAGTTTAGTGTAAGTTCGCATAATTAAAAGTTTGAACTTTGAAGGCGATCAGGTAAAGTCATGTTTTAAAACTTAAAGTGGGTGATGGCTTGCAAACTGAAAATCGACATAGACTAGTGATGTGGCAGCTAAAACGGCGGTAAATACCAATAAGAAGCAGTTTTTTTTTATCCTGTGCAATTTTATTGCTTCTAAACTTGAATGTTTCGGAAACCTCTAATTAGTTTTATTCGGTTATAATGTCCACAGCTTTGATGGTCTAATGGTTACAAAAACAATAGTTCACTCGAAGTAAAACTTATACTTCTTGCTAAAAAGCGAAATGGATCAAACCGGATTCGAAGAAAAGAGAGAGTAATACCCATATTAGCTTCGAGATCACTACCATTTTAACTTTTCATAGAGCATCCCCTTGAATTTATAACCATTAAAATTATTAAATCAACAATCTAAAATTAATCACATTACGTCATTCTACTCCAGTGTGACTCTCGAGTTAAAAATAGATTATGATGTCATTTATTTCCGACTCCCCATTCAGTTAAAATAAATTATGATGTCATTTATCCTCGACTCCTCATTGACTTAAAATAGATTATGATGTCATCTCTACCTGTTTCTAACCCATGACCTCATCTCTAGGGATCATGACGTCAGCTAATCCCGATCCCGTGGCGCCTAGGAATCATGACGTCAGCTAATCCCCGATCCCGGGCGCGAACATACAATTTATAATATGATGTCATCACTCCCCATTGACCTAAAATAGATTATGATGTCATCTCTACCTATTTTTAACCCATGACGTCACCTCTAGGGATCATGACGTCATCCACTCCCCTCCTCCCCTGGCGGTGAACCCCCCGTCTCCTACTACTAAAGATTTCACTTATTCTTCTCTGAAATGACAGGATCTGAAATGAGCTGTTGGCCGTGCATGTCTTTCCTGCTATTTGTTGCCACGCTGCTGGACCCAGCTATTTTAGTTTTCGTAAAAGTTTGCGCGGAAAGCTTAGCAGAGAGAGTTGTAGCTTTAAAATTAAGCCATTAATTTTGTAGAGAGTTACAGTGTACATGAGGTTTGTCTCAGTCCTGGTTGCAATTTTAGCAACATTTCGCTTTGCTTTACAGCTGTGAGTTGTATGGCTCTGGAGTATTAAATTAGTTTACCGATCTGGTGTCTTTGCTCAGCGGTCGCACCTCGCACATATAAAGTAAAGAGTGAACAAAGGAATAATGCCATTCTCTCGAAGCAGCCAAGCCGCTATTCAGCATGGTTGAACCTCAAATACCAGCGAATGCTGTCCCTCAAGCCCAAGCTGTCCTTCCCAACGTATCACCACCAGCTCCACCTCAAGACGACGCTGTTTTACACCCTGAACCAGCAGCACAAGGCGCAGCACAAAGCGCAGCACAAGGCGCAGCAGAAGGCGCAGCAGAAGGCGCAGCACAAGGCGCAGCACAAGGCGCAGCTCCAGCTGATGGAATCTCTATTAAGGTTTGTCAATTTTATTTATATCTGTTTCCCTTCCCTCCTGTTTCGTCCTCGTTTACTTGTATTCAATATATTGTTAAACCGGGCTGCCTTTTATCCTTATGTTTAATATATATAGATAGCCCAAGCCTAACAGCGTCGCACTTTGAACAAGCTTAACTAAGGTGAAACTTAACTAAGGTGAAAGGTTAGAAGCACAAGAATTAAGATTAACGAACGGGTTATTTTCAATTTTAGCAATTCTCAAAAACAGTATTACGCGACCGTCTGCACAGTACATTTTTATAGACCGTACAAAAGTTCACAAAAACAACTTTTATTTGTCTAGAATAAATAGTACCACTAGTTTCCGAATAAAATACAGTTTATGTTTGTCAAAAATTGCCCGAGAAACTGATTTGAAAATCAAAAATTGCAAAAATACACAAACATATTTGCATATTTGCATATTTGCATTTGCGAGTGAAGATAGAACTTTACTATAAAATCAAGTCTTGTTTTGTTTACATAAAATCGCTTTTCAATCTATCTAATGAATGAACTAACACATAAAAATGGACAACACAATCTTCTTTCGAAAAAATTTATTCAAATCTCCATTAATTTACGTTTAAAAGCAAAACGCGTACCATTTAATTATAGCTCATCGAGTTCAAGCTTTCTTCGATGAAATTCAAGAGATCGATACAACTAAATTTAGGCACGTTTTAAAATCAATTCGCCAAAACTAACAATAACACTAATAACAAGTCACTCACAGATTGATATCAACATAAATTCTCATCGAAAACTGTAATCTATTTTACCTTTAAGTTCCTCGCTTGCTTGGAAATTCAAATCTCCGCTTCTAGTTCTGAAATCATCTCCCGCATTGATAAAAACGTAATACACGAAGTTCCTCGAAGCAAGATTTTATCCCTGAAAGCTCGTCTTTTTCCACTAAAGCGGCTTCTGAGTATACCTTAATTAGTATCCCTGTCTTGAGTAGCAAACCGCGAAAAAATGCAGGAAAATAACGAGTTTAATTCTCCGGTAGACACAAGAAAACAACTAAAGTGTTTACCGAGCTCACGGCTGTGTGGCCGCGCGAAAAACAAAATTGCTAAGATCCCGGATGTTGTCCAACACGGGCGGGCGTTCGGCGGGCAGACAACGCGCCCTCGAAACATTCCGCTAACCATGACCATGAAAAATCACGGCGTAGGTTCTATGAGTATGGAGCTGCGCAGCCAGGCCTTCGGCCTGGCAAGTGCTCCGCTAAAAATTTGATATTTGTTCGCCCTGCTTTGAACGCTTCGCCCTTTCGGCGTTTTGCGGGCTGTTTGTAGATTTTGTATTTGTTCGTCCTGCCTTTACCGATTACCCTTTGGGCGTTTGCGGGCTGTTTATAAATTTAATATTTGGTCGCCCTGCTTTGAACGTTTCGCCCTTTTATTGGGCGTTTTGCGCGCTGTTTTACGAATTGGATATTTGTTAGCCCTGCTTTGAACGCTTCGCCCTTTGGACGTTTTGCGGGCTGTTTATAAATCTTGTATTTGTTCGCCCTGCCTTTACCGATTGCCCTTTGGGCATTTGCGGGCTGTTTATCAATTTAATATTTGTTCGCCCTGCTTTGAACGTTTTGGCTTTTTATTGGGTGTTTTGCAGGCTGTTTTAGGAATTTGATATTTGTTCGCCCTGCTTTGAACGTTTCGCCCTTTGGGCGTTTTGCGGGCTGTTTATAAATCTTGTATTTGTTCGCCCTGCTTTCAACGAATGTCCTTTTGGGCGTTTGCGGGCTGTTTATAAATTTGATATTTGGATAATAGGTCCATGATAACCGTCACGTCACCAAATGAAGAAACCATAACGAGGGAAAATGTTTCTTAGACCTAACAAGGGAAAACCTAACAAGCGAAAAGCTGTTTTAAAACAGGTTTTCCCTCGTTAGGTTTTCCCTCGTTAGGTCTAAGAAACATTTTCCCTCGCTGTGGTTTCTTCATTTGGTGACGTGACGTTTATCATGGACCTATTACCGATATTTGTTCGCCCTGGTTTGAACGATTGCCCTTTGGGCATTTGCGGGCTCTTTATAGAGTGTTTTCACTGACGTCATATAAAAATTCAGAAGCCGTTTTCGATTCTAAAATATTTATGGAATTGTAAAGAGTTTAAAACTACACATCAGGGCCAAATTTTGAGGCGCAAGAGCATTTCAATCAAGAGTTATAGGCGAATGAGTATATACATTTTTAGTAAGAAATGTATGGAGCGGCCATCTTGGTGTCCCATAACATGGCGGGCAAAAATTTAAAGACTTTAAAGTCTTAATAACACCAACAATCTCATCACAAAATATTGTATTCACTATAAGAGACATGAAATCAGCTTATAAGCATCTACAGAAGCTCATAACAGAGAAGCGATTAACTTGTTTCCGATGCTGGAGATTTTTAGAAAACACGGGGAGCCAATCAGAATTTACTTCCTAACAAGAGGCTCCTAGCAGCCTATACTCATGCGCATGCGTAAGTAGGCTGTACCACAATGAAGGGAATGATTCTTCTAAGACTTATATATACCAAACATGAACATTGCTAATGTAAGTAGGGTTGTAGGAGACGCTGTCGTGACACTTGAGTAACGCTCTTTTACCGGAAGTGAGAGTAGCCGGAAGTCACTAAACAGGAAGTGTAGTGGAAAAGCTATGAACCGGAAGTGTACAAGTTAAAATATGCGTGCATAAATTTGCATGCAAAATCGTGACACAAAAAATAAAAATAATAATAATAATAATAATAATAAAAATAACAAGAAAAACGGAGCCGAAACCTTACCTCATGCCGCTACGCGCATGAGTAATATGGAGTTGTAAAAGAAGCCTACTTCCACGCGAAACGCGCGCTCCCACAACACTTGCAGGAAAAGCTTGTATCTTGTTTCATACAAGCTACTACAAAGGTCAATAATTGCACTTTGCAGTTCTGAGACTCGACCAAAATGTCAACTTTATACTATTCAAACGGCCATTGACTCCCTTTGGAGAAAAGAAGGCCGATTATGCCGAACTGGAGGAAGCGGAGAAAAGGAGAAATTGTATCAACCGTGGAAAAACTTAACCGGCAGAGCGAAAAAAATCCCGTTTAGATTGCTTACCGTCTCAGGTTTAACTTAATAATCCACAGCGATGTGTCAACAGCAAGATGCCAGCAATCAAAATCAGTTAATGAATGAAATACGGTGGAATGATAAAAACACAGAGTTCAAAACTTTAGGACACCTGCATCAAAGAAAGATGAAAATGAAATAAAAATGCAAACAACATGTAGAGTTCTCCAAATGACTTTTATTTAAAAACAAGAAGCTGTACACAGCTTGAACTCGTGGCGCCTTTAACTCATTGCAGCATTGATTCCCGAGTGAATTGAGTGCTTTTACGGAGCAACATAACCTTGAAATTATGTCTAATCAAAGGCTCGTAAGAGCCAATCCGAGAAGAAGAAATGCTAACGCGTAACGCGTAACGCAATATTGCCGTAAGCTTACGTTTTCACACTGACACGGTTCGATATATATATATATATATATATATATATATATATATTTTAAATTAAACGTAAGGATTTTTGACGAACGAAACAAAAAGTACATCACTTTCATAATGTCCAGTTTGAAAAAAGAAAAAAAGGAAAAAAAAAGGACTTTATGGAGAGTCAAACTCGGGGAGTCCGGGACTAAGGCACGAATTCAATCCACTGCGCTATCCAAGAACACATACTACCTACGAACTAAATTTTATTATTTTAAGCTAGATACGCATCAGAACGCGTGTTTAGGTTGCAAAATCCTTTCAGATCGATTTTAATGTTGCACTAAAAACTCCAAATGCGAAACATCTGTAAGCTTATTGTTGTCTATATTCGTTTACATCAAATTAATTATTGTTATCGTTGGATTCACGTTGAATTCCTGTTACGAAACGTGTTCGTAACAAAGCATTTGCTCACTAAGTTTACAGCTGATGGAAGGAGCGAGTGAGTGAGTGAGTGAGTGAGAGTGAATTTTATTTAAACACCGTTGCCGATAACCCGTTCATCATGCTTTCACGTGTACACGGGTTTAAAAGTAAGACTACACTGCATTCACTAGATTCAGTAGCTGACACTTAAGCTCGACCCGGAGCTCGATCGCTAAGCAAATGGTAAGTTTAATATATAAAACACAGAACTTGCCAAAGCAAAAATCCCACAGGAATAAGCAGCGAACACAATATCAAACGGTCCTATCCATCCATGAACGCCTTGAATTGTCTTGAAAATGTGCAATTGTACGCTGTAGTTCTTTATCTTGCTTCTCGAGTCAACACACGGAGAGATTTTACGGTATGTATTTCATGGCCGAAAGCCATATAGTCGTCGACATAGACTTAAATATGCGTGCATAAATTTGCATGCGCTAATGTAACACGAAAAAAAAAAACAAGAAAAGTCAAAGCCGGATTTACAACTCGTGTGCTTCGCCACGAGTAACAAGGACAAATAGACCCAAATACAATTAACTTGTACGTATTTGAAAGCTCATTTCAGATCTTCAACAGCCAGTTTATCACAGTTAAAATTACTTATAACAAATCGTAACTCGAAACAGAAGCTCATGATAACTTCCGCTCGACAAACAATTAAGCTTAAGTTTAATGATAAGAAAACTTCGAAATTCCTGAAGACAACCGCAATTTAGTTTTGTCGAGATGATGACTCCGTGAGTTCAGAACCTAAGCGATGCCACATTTACAAAAAAAAAAATTAACGCAACTCAGTTTTAAAAATAGTAAGCTTACGGTAAAGTATTTCTCAAGATACAAATCATCAGAACTTTCTCTTACGAAATCATAAATTCGGAAAACAAGTAGGCTCGAGAGCTAAATAAACATGTTTGAAACTATTACTGATTTGGTATGCTCATTTCCTCTCAAAAATCGCTTTGAAAAACAATTGTAGTATATACAAAGGAAAACCACGGTAAGGATGGATTGACAAAGTCGGTGAAAGTTTTAAAAAGTGTTGGCTGCTTAAAATACAGCGAAATGAATTTTTATAATAAGCTTATTTATAAACACCGCGCCGCCGTTAAAAATCTTTACAACAGGTTTTATTCCAACCGATTTGGGAAGAAAACCCTAAGCTCAAGTCAGACACGAAATATTGCATGTTTGAGCAATAAATTATAAGCGAAAAGGAGAGTAAAAACACTTTTGTTTTCAAAATAAAACAGAAAAACACATGGCATTGCGTACTGAATTATGAGAATTTGCTTCGCTTCCTCCGTACGCTTCAATCTCTTTGTGAAGTTAAAAGCAATCCATATTTCGTTACTACCATAAAAACCTGACTTAAACAATCTTTCTAATTTGAAACTACATTTGAATAAGTAAAATACTATGTACTTATTGACTAAGTGGGAGGGCCGGATGGGAAAATATTTGGCTCGAGGTCATGGCGTACGGACCGAGCGCAGCGAGGTCCGTGCGCCATGACCGAGAGCCAAATATTTTCCCATCCGGCCCGACCTAACTTAGTCAATAAGTATTTTATCATATGACCAATTTGGAGACAAAATGACTTGAAATTTTAACGCGCGAGGCCGTGCGCTTTGGTAGTAGGGCCGTACGCCTTTTTCTGGCCCCGCTCGCGCAAATGCGTACGGCCCTCATACGGGACTTTCATCAATGGTTTTGCAAAGAAAAGGTTCGCAGGGCCGTACGGGTCATATGATAAATTACCATATTGCACATGAAATCCTATAAAGAACCATTTTAGTGGTGATTTGATAGAGATGAAACAAGGCTTGAAAAAACCTGAGTTGTCCATATTTCGCGGTGTTAAGCTTTTCGTCGTTCCTTACTCCGTCGTCATCTTCTAATAACTTCTAGAATATTCGATACTTTTTCCTCTTCAGTTTTGGACTTCAAAATGTGATTTGGTAGCGACGAAAATAGCTGTGAAAGTGAGCTGTCCATATTTCGCGAAACGCTTGTAGTTTCCTCGAAGTTTTCTTGCCGATTTGAGCGGCCGCGCGTACGCGCGTGGAACTGAAAACTTCCTTCCATATAAGAGCAAAAAATCAATCCGCGATTCTGATTGGTCGCTTGGGACTTCTAATAATCCCCAGCATAGTTCTGAACATATAGGGGAAGTTGCACGCTTCTACGTGATAAGCTTCTGGCATCTATAATTCATTAATAACTTTCAACTAGTTCAATTTTGTTTATTTTCACGGCTTATCTGAAATAGCGTGACGAATTGCGTGACACATTTACAACCTTTATTAATCGAAAACAAAAATACGTTAAAACCTTAAACTTTTTGTGAAAGATTATAACACTGGTATCCACATACCATGTTAGAAACAGCTTTGTAGGATGTATACTTTAGATTTTTTAATTTTTATGACGCCATGTGAAAACACTATAAATTTGATATTTGTCACTCTGGTTTGAACATTTCGCCCTTTGGGCTTTATATTCGCTAACTTTTGCCCTTTCGTCCTGCTATTATGCGCTGTTTATATTATGTTACCTCTGCTTTTTACATTTGGTCCTCTAGGGTCTTGTGATATTTTAATTTCATATCAAATTCATATTTTTGAGTTTTTGTTTATTGTTCACCCCACTTTTAAAAGGTTTGTCCTCGTAGGCTTCACGGGCTGTCATTTATTTGTTTATGAATGGTTTAGACCTTTTGGTTTTGTTGCCTTTATGTCTGGCTATTTGTTCGCGTTTCCTTTTTATTTTAGTGCTATAACATTTTTTATTCCACGTTTATCGTTTGGCCTTCGCGCCTTGTTTATTCGTCAATATAGTTATTGTGCGCGTATGCATTAATCATATCCTGTTGGTTTTCATTTTCTTATTTTCACCCTTAGTACTTTTGCATGTATGCCAAAATTCGATCCTTTTGCTCATTATTTAGTCCCGTGCTTTTAACGTTTGGCTCTGCACAGGTTTTTATTATCTGTGGTCCGTACGTTTTGTGCAATTTCGCAGGCTGTCTTTTATTTCGCACATTTATGTCTGGTTATTTGCCTGTCCTGTTAAATCCAGGTATCCTTTTGTACCCTTAGGCTTTACAACAGCGCATAAAAGTTTGGAGTCTGCTCAGGGCACAACTGTCCAGTCTTTAATTCAAATGATCACTTACTATGGAGGACGTAGAGTTGAAGATTTTGACAAGTATGAAGCTCTCCGCTATGCTGAGGAGTTGGCCTCTGTTGCCAAGTCCTCTAGTGACCCCAAGGCTGCCAACTACGAGATTGCTTCCACTCTTAGAGAGAAGTTACACGCCTCTACAGAGCAGTTCAAGGAGTATTTCTTAGCCTTATTGGCTGATAAGGAATACTCTCGCATAATCGACACAATTTCAAAGGTTGACAAATCCTTCCGTCGTTCGTCGCCGTATCAAGCCCAGGCGCGCAGAGGGAGATCTCCATATCAGCAGCCTTCTTCGCGTATCTTTTGCTTCAAGTGTGACGCCCCAGGGCATAAATCCCCCCAGTGTTGGAAGCGTATTCCTCCACGTCGGCTTCCCGCTACCGCCTCATCTCAGCCTCCTCGTCCTGCCCGTACTTACCTTTAAGCTTGTTATGTCCTCTGAATAAAGTTTTTTGTTTGACGCTTATTTTGTCTTATTTGTTTTTGGTCTTTGTACTCTTCATCCCATATTTATCAATCTATTTTCTGTTATTTTCTTACAAATTTATCCTGTTTTACCTCTTAAATTTCGTTCAGTTTTTAGTCTTTCATCCTATTGCCTCTTGTCTCCCATTTTATTTTTCATTTCGTTTCCCCGTGGGTGGCATTCTCAAAGGGAAACTTATGTTCCCTCTTGGATTACCGGGGCTGAGTTTGCCATCCCCTGGGCCTTATTTTCTACCTACCTGGGTACATGCGTTTGTTGACAACCAAGTTTTACTTCGCGCCTGGAACAAACATGGTTCTCGTTCCCAATCGTTAATCGCAGCCCTCAAGTGTCTGTTTGAAACTACTATGAGCCTTAACATTGATCTGCACCTACACTTTGTCCCTGGCTCCGAAAACCCAGCAGATGCACCCTCTCGTTGTCTCAATCTCTAGGACTCGAAGTTAAGTCCATCTTTGTGGAGCTTGGTGCAGGATTTGTATGGTGGTTTGCAGGGGCACTCCGTCGATCTTATGGCACGCGCCTCAAATGTTCAAACCAACTTGGCTGGCAATCCCCTACCCTTTTTCTCTGAACACCCTCTGATAAATGCTTTGGGAGTTAATGTATTCACGCAATCCCCCGCCGTCTACAGTAAGGAGATTTTTGCGAATCCTTACGTCTTCTCGCCGATTTGTCTCATTCCTCAAGTCTTCAAATACCTTCGTAGTTTGCAGTTGTCCTACACCCTGGTAGTTACGGACGTTTGCCCACGGCGTTTTTGGTGGCCTTTGCTGTTGTCTGCATGTTCCTCATACCGTATGTTGGCCTCCAAAGGGGCTTCTGGTGTTCTTCTCGTTCCCTCCAAGAATGGATTCTCAGACAAAAGGCCAATTCCTTGGGATCTCTGGGTTTTCCGTATTTCAAATAAATAGATTAGTCATCTATTGATCTAATTTATAGACGTATGAGCTAGAATTATTAACTACTGCTCAGTATATTATCTTCATTATCTTGTGTTCCCAATAAACTTAAATAAGTGGTTCCTCTTGTCCTGTATTTTGTCTCCTTACCTTTTCATATCCCAGTTTTCCCACAAGTTATATGTTAGTTATCGCGCGCTTATGATGCTATACTCAATCACTCCGTTTGACTTCTCCCCGTTTAGGGCCTTCCTCAAGCCCAGCGGTTATTTCTCCCAGCTGTTTCCTGCCCATCATGGGCTTATGCCAACGACTACTTATTTCGATTTTACCAAATGTGTGGCTACCAAAGGAAGTCAACAGTCCTTCAGAACCCCGCCTCGAAAATAGCGGTAGACCTCGCAGCTATTGATGCTTGTTTGCAACACCTTAAACAGACCTCTCAAAAGTCTTCGTACTCTAAGCAAAAGTCTTTTTTTATGCATAGAGTTTGAAACCTTTTTCGCCTCACTACCTAATGCCAGAACTATTTTTTCGGCTACCCCCGCGGACGTTTCACGCTTTTTAGTGGAATGATCGTCACGGTAAAACAATCGTTCACATCAGTGGTTGCCACAATGCCGGTAGCCATGGTCAGGTTTCCACCAAGTGCGCATGCCCTCAAAGACTCGCGTTTAAAACTATTGACTCATATAGGAAAGCTTCGCGCCATCTTCAACGAAGCAGGCCGCTCAGGGGACTGGGCTCAGGGCTCAGGGCTCAGGGGACTGGACTGTTAGGTTTCGGGAACCCTGCCACTTCTGCTACAGTCCACAGTTACTTTAAGGCTGCGTCTGAAGAGCAGTTACGGGCTCATATCGTCCCTAGGCAGGCGGTCTCGCTTTTTCTACCCAAGCTTTTGCTCCTGGCAAGGTTCTGGGTTATGAAGATGGCGGACCCTTCAGTTCGTCCTTCTGCTCTTTTTATACTAGCTCGAGACCAAGCGTTCTTTAAAACTCTTTTTTTCAGCGCGGATAGAAGGTCTGATCTCGGTTGTGTTCAAACGGCAGAAATTTGTCTGGGTCACAATTGGCGGATGTGATGTCCCACGTGGGCTGGAGCAATAAAGGCACTGCCTTGTACTACATGAAGGTCGCAGAAGTTCTTCGTGGGGGCTCCCCTTTAGATCTATTGTCCTCAGATGTTTCATCTGTCTCCTCTTCAACCAGTTTATATTCGGACCTTAACCATTTAACAGACTTTGTCTCTGCTTTCCCTGCGTCTTAGTATCTCTTCCTTATTTTTGTAATGTAATGTAAATTCAATGTAAATCTTTATTTATACACGGAGAATCATCAGTTAAGTTAATAATTAAAAATTAAAACTTGTACAACTGCTTTACATGATTGCCGTGTGGGAATCCGATATCTCAGATACTTTCTTAATACCCCGTTTAAACTACCCAATAGAACAAACGCTTTTTAAATCTTGGGGCAAGTTGTTCCACAAACAGGCCCCGCTGTAGCAAAAACTTCGTTTTAGGTAATTAGTATTTGGCTTGGGTAACGAAAGCTTTCCTTCAAGATTTCTTAGGTTATAATCATTAACGTAACGTTGAGTGAAGAGACATTGAAGATAGTCTGGAGCAAGTTCATTCAATGTTTTATACATAATTAAAGCTTTCTGCTTTTTACGACGAAGAGACAGCTTCTCCCACTTAAGCATCGCAAGAAGGAGGTTGGAGCTCGTATCAAACTGAGGTGATTGAGTGATTACTCTGGCAGCGCGATTTTGTAATTTTTGTAATTTATCACTCAAGCAGCCACTCATACTTTCCCAAACCGAGCTGCAGTAATCAAAATGTGGTAATATTAAAGCATTGTAAATTTGAACTGCAACATCCGTCGGAATAAAAGGTCGTACACGTTTCAATGCACCAATGGCTGAAGAGACTTTCTTGCTTATCTCGTCAACGTGTTTAGACCAAGAGAGTTGTGCATCAATGGTAAGACCCAGAGATTTAGTATGGTCAACTCTCTTGATCATCCTGTCATCGATACTTATATTAATCTCCTCACATTGGGCATTCAATCTCTGCCTAGATCCGATTATCATTAGCTCAGTTTTAGCCACATTTAAACTTAATTTGTTGGCTCTCAGTCAACAGGTAAGATTGTTAAGTTCAGAAGTCACTGCTAGTTTCAGATCGGCTAGCGTTTTTGCAGATAAAGTTATACTGGTGTCATCGGCAAACATTCTCGGCGCAGCAACCCGCAGACAGTTAGGGAGATCGTTAATGTACATCAAGAAAAGCAAGGGACCCAGGATGCTACCCTGCGGTACGCCACAAGTAACAGTACTGGCAGTTGACAGATTGCCATTTACATTACACCTTTGGGTCCAATTACTCCCCGAATCTCCCTACCGGGATATTCAGGACATTACTTTCGGGGCCCGTGGTATTTCAGAAGCAGCTTGAGTCCATTAGACCTGACAAAGCTTGTGGGCCTGATCAAATTCCTGCTCGTGTTCGTAAGGAGTCAGCATTTGAATTGGCCCCTATTTTTGCCTCTCTCTTCCAGCAATCATTTAATGACGGCGCTCTACCCTCTGCCTGGAAGGATGCTAATATTACTGCCATCTTCAAAAAGGGGCATTCTGCTGACCCTAAGAATTACAGACCTGTGTCATTAACATCTCTTATCGCAAAGACCATGGAACACATTATCTGCAAGCAAATTTGTAGCCACCTTAGTGAAAATTCACTCATCTCTCAGCAGCAGCATGGCTTTCAAAGAGGACTTTCGTGCGAGACCCAATTAATTACGGTCATACATGAGTGGGCAAACATACTTAACATCCACGGCCAGGTTGATGTGATCTTCCTTGATTTTGCGAAGGCCTTTGACACTGTGCCTCACGAAAGGCTCCTCCTTAAGGCCAAATTTTACGGCATATCCGGGAAGTTAAATAACTGGCTGCGGGCTTTTCTCACTGCTAGGAGACAACGCGTAGTGGTAAATGGTTCATCGTCCAAGTGGTCACCTGTACTATCCGGTGTCCCCCAGGGCACTGTTCTGGGGCCGATTTTGATCCTTCTCTTTATTAACGATCTGCCCTCGGCTGTATCATCGAGTGTCAAGTTATTTGCGGATGACAGTGTGCTCTACCGCTATATTGAGTCTTCAGCTGACCACGATAAGCTTCTGCAGGACCTGTTCCAGCTTGAGGAGTGGGCGGCTATGTGGCAAATGAACTTTGCCCCTAGTAAATGCTACATCATGTCCATTACCCTTTAAATTCACCTATGACCCACTGAACAACCGCACAAACACACGAAACCGCAAGAGAGCTCGCCACCTCACATGGTACAACCCTCCTTGGAATTCAAGTGTCAAAACAAACCTAGGAAGAAAATTCCTCAACATCGTGGACAAATGTTTTCCAAAAAACCATCCCCTTCACAAGATCTTCAACAGACACACGCTTAAACTCAGCTACTCCTGCATGCCAAACATGAAATCCATCATCGCGTCACATAACAAAACAGTCCTCTCCAATTACACGTCAACCCCGGTAACGGAACCCGTGAAAGAATGCAACTGCAGAGAGAAAGAACAATGCCCCCTCGAAGGACAATGCCTCACAAACAACGTTGTGTACCAAGCGACTGTCACAACCGGCACTACAACTGAAACTTACGTAGGACTGGCAACGAACTTCAAAGAACGATATAGAAATCACACAGCATCCTTCCGACACCACAAGAAAAGAAACGAGACTGAACTATCAAACACATTTGGACCCTCAAAATGGCAAAGAAACCCTTCAATGTGAAATGGAGGATACTAAGAAAATGTAAACCATATAATAATATTAGCAAAAAATGTAACCTCTGCCTGAGTGAAAAATTTTTTATAATCTGTCAAAAAGAATTATGTAGCCTTAACAAACGCAACGAACTAGCAAGTTCATGCCCTCACAGGAACAGATTTATACTCAAGAACTTCATAACGTAGCTGTCACACAGTAACGCAACCCCTCATTCCGCTTAAGTATGTTATTGCGTCTATTTATATACCTCGTAGTTAATTTTGTTTATATATTGCATAGCAACGGTGCTTATAACCACCAGTTTTGAAATGTGCGGGTTATTCGTTAAAATTGCCTGATGAGTGTGGTCATCTTAATTTTGACCATACGAAACAGTGCTGTAGCATTAAACGAATGAATATCTTCTGAAGTCTGATCTGCATTCAATGAAATTTATATATATATATAATATATATATATATATATGTATATATATATATATATATATATATATATAATAAAGTTTTGTTTGTTTTGTTGTTGTTAAGAGACAGCCATCGTCATTTTCATATACTCTGTGTAACACTCCCGTGGAGGGAGTTACGTTTCAGAAATATTTAGGGGTTTATATTACCAACTCCCTCAATTGGATCAAGCAAGCCGTGGAGGTGAAAAAGAAAGCGAATAAGATTCTAGGCGTACTCCAAAGAAACTTAGCGTCTTGTAGCGCTGTTGTCAAGGAACGGCCTATTTGACCGTTAACTGTTAACGCCCACAAGTTTTCTTTTTTTGTAAGAACTGTTCCCGCTTGGAACGCTTTGTCTCCAGCTTTTGTATGTGCTGACTCTGTTGCTGCGTTTCATTCAAGTATTTGTAACAATTTCACGTATTGACGATTTTTTTTTCGCTGTCAATGTCATGAGCTTCCGTGTTCTGACCGCCCATTGCCGGATTAGCTTGCTAAAGGCAATTATGTTAATTAAAGTTAAAGTTAAAGTTAAAGTATGACTGAAACCACTTAGCAGTAGCCTGGTCAGCACCAAAGTAAGACAATTTACGTAAAATAATTTCGTGATCAATTGTATCAAAAGCTTTTTTAAGGTCAATGAAGACTACTCCGTTCAAGAAACCGTTGTCGATGTTAACAGACCAGCTATTTGTCGCCTCAAGCAAGGCCGTTAGAGTGCTATGTAAGGAGCGAAAGCCCGACTGACAACTTGATAACAATTGATTGTCATTTAGGTATTGATACAGTTGGTCGTAAACAATTTTTTCAAAAACCTTCGAAATAACCGGAATAGCGGAAATTGGACGATAATTGTTGAGGTCCGATTTTTCACCCTTTTTATCTCGTTAATGCGCTTGCGCATTAAGCGAGATTTCGAAGTCGAGTACTAAAAAGGGACAAAAGTTGTTAACAAAATTTTGTGGACTTTTGTCCGGGGGGGGGGGGGGGGGTTTCTTGTTCCTTCTTTATAGAAGCTATATTAGGGCATTGAGGATATGGTTGGTTAAAGCGGTTAGGATTTCAAGAAGGGCGTCACATACTGCCACTAAAATGTTTGGGGAGCACCCCCGGACCTATTGTTAATTTCCCTAGGGTATTGGGATGTCAGAACTTGTGATGAACTTGTCATATCTCACATTACGTTACCGCAAAGGTATTAGTTCTTCTTAAATTTCGATATCTCACGTTACCTATCAGTTTCAATCATTTGTCGTAAAGCCATTATAGCTACTTTAAAAGGGTAAAAATAGGTTAAATGCGTTTTCTTGGGAAACGTAGTTTGAGAATTTCACGGTGTATTTTACTAATGGAGAGGTTATAAGAAAGTTAAATGGGACAGGAAAGTTTGTGTGTTAATATGAGCGGTATGGCAGAGCAAAATAGCATGAACTTTGCGTTTTTTTCTATTGAGTTGTGGTTACACACACCTTGGGTTTGGGGCCTTCCCAAGGGTTAATGGCTTGGGTTCGGTTTATCTCAGGTTTCATCTTACCCTTGGGGATGCGGTTACACAGTAAAAGACTCCCCAGGGTAAAACATAATAAGATATGAGTTCACTGACACTGCAGTTTACGCGCGAAAACGTACAGATCGACATGGATGACACGAATCGAGATCTTGTAAGTTTAATTTCAGTCATTCTCCTGCTTATCATTTGATAAATATAACAATCCGGCATTTTTTTTTTGCGAGAAGACACCGAAGAAGACGCCTTCAACTACGCTATCTTCAAGGCTTGTCGGCGTTTTATTTACATTTAGGAGCTCGCCACGAACTTGCTCGTCGCCAAGGAGGGCTTGGGTATTTCCACGACCACAGAATTGGTTTCAGCAACTTCTAAATAACAATGCACTCGATCACTGGTGGAAAGAAAATTTTAGAGTTACAAGTAAGCGTGCAATTAACCAAGCGTATCAGAGGTCAACTCAGCAGCAGGCAATTTCCTGTATTAGCTACGTTCTGCATTATGATTGGCCAAGCGGTTTGATTGTGCAATAGTATGGTAAACATGTCATAGTTGTGTTGATTTTTTGGCTTATAATGATGACGGTTGAATGGAATTGCGGCAAGCCTTCAATGGCTTAAATTTTTGCGTCTTTTGCGTACTGTTACATAATGAAACTGTAATAGCAATTATTAATTGTTTTAAAATAGCACAAAAGCGAAAGTACACGGATCAGCCAATACTACAACACGTATGCTACCGGTGCCAAGTGCAGGTTCATACCGTCACTAAAAAATTTGAGGAACACCCCCGGTCCTATTGTTAATTTCCCTAGGGTATTGGGATGTCAGAACTTGTCATGAACTTGTCATATTTCACATTACGTCACTGCAAAGATATTAAAATTCTTAGTTTCGATATCTCACGTTACGTATCAATATTTAAAATTTTCAATCATTTGTCGTAAAGCCATTCAAGCTGCTTTCGAGAATAGTAAAAATAGGTCAAATACGTTTTCTTGGGAACCGTAGTTTGAGAATTTCACGGTCTATTTTTACGAATGGAGACGTTATTGGACGGGAAAGTTTGTGTTTTAATATGAGCGATATGGCAGAGCAAAATAGCATGAACTTTGCGTTTGTATGCAATAGTATGGGAAAGACGTCATAGTTTTATTAGTTTAGCTACCGTGCACAAGGAAATTTTGACTGAATTTGTTTTGCGGGAGGAAATTTTTGCGCGTCGGGACACCTTAAATTTCTGCTGGGAGGAAATGTTTGCGGATTTCTGGTCAAGTATAAATAAAATCCAAGGCATCGGTATTAAACAATTTCACTTCCTGACCGGAGGTTTTTATAGTTCTCCTAGTTATATGGTTGCTGTTCTGGCGCCAATATGAACATAAACAACGAGAAAACTAGTGAGTGAATTATTGTACGTTGTTGTAAATATGTATCAGTATTATGATAACAGTCTCTGGTTCTTTTGAGGACGTGTGTGGAGTTGAATCGGGAATACAGATGACTGTTGTGCCGGTCGCCTCGGAGTTATGATAGCAATATATTCACTGTTGAAAAGTTCTTGTTAAGCCGATATACATCATTAAAACAAGTAATTTTTTCTGCGCGAGTACATTTCTGCGGTGGAAAATTTAATACAAAATAAAGTAATACTGCATAATAATGCAACGACGGACAACCTTTGCCTGTATCTCCGGCAGATCAGAAAAAGGTTTTGAAAAATACTGCGGTCAGGAATCCCGCATGTTTGATTACTTTAGTACAAATTTTATAATTTGAGAAATTGGGGCGCTAAGTTTCATGATGTCACTTTCCGGGAAACTTGATAAAGAGTGTACAGCTATTATGCTGGAGATTCAAATATTTCAAACCAGATGTAATGGAGATACTGCCTAGCTCCGAGAAACACATTGTACTTACACGCGGAATAAACTCTGAGGAGCTATTAAAAAACAATTGCAAGATCCCACTATTTCAATATATGACTATCGCATAAGACTTGGATCTTAATAGAATATTTTACGAAATTTTACTGCGGTCGTGACCCCGGGGGTCGTCAAGAAGACACTGTCAACACTATATTTTGAGGTTTAAAGCAGACCCATTTAATCTCTAATAGTTATTAAACACATGATACCGGAAATAGAAAGCTCTTGACTTTCGAATAAAAAAAGACAGAACTACTATATATTCGCAAATAACCCATTCATGTATAACATTAACTTATGCAGCCATTTCTTTTTCAACTCTCCACAAAAGAAAAATCAATGTCCGCTTCACTTTCCAAAACATTTCATATCGATATCGATAACAACATACACAACTGCGTGAAATATTTCCTTTAACAAGCATTGACAACTAAGCGGAAAACAGATATTTCAGCCCACCCACATCTGACGTCTGAGTTATCAAAAGTTTCTCTGGCTTTTGTTGATAATTTTGTCCGATGGATTATGAATGTTCTGCGATACTTGTTATCTTTGTGGAATGTCCGGTTTCCGGAAGATTATAAAGAACAGGAAAGAGCGAATCTCAAAACTGTCTTAAAAATGAAATTAAGGTTGGAAAAATATATATTTGCTCAATTCTTTCTTTGACGAATAGAGGAATTCTAAGGATATGCACTTTTTTGTCTTGACTTCCTGACTGAATTTAAGTCTTAAAATAGCAATGAATATGCGTGAACGGAATCTGATCGATCAATGACAGACATTGTAGCGACCATAGGTCATGGATCAGTTCTTTTCTTCTTTAAAATCTCCGTAAAATTCTTAGATGTTTATATCTTATATATATAAAGATCTACAAACGCGGATAAGCGTAAACATTTGTCCGATGCGTTGTGGCACACATCAAAGATTTAAATTGGATGATCCCACAGGCAGACCAATCGTGATGTGAGTGACTCGAAGCCAGTACACAGTAATGAAATATACTAGGTAATAATACGATTTGTCACGGAATTGATAAGCGATAGAAAAATCGAAAATATTACACACTAAAGTCTTCTCACCTTTACTTTATTGTCTCTTGATGTATCCTGACCGGTTTAAATGCATTTTTACAACTTTTGTCACTCGCCCCACTATCCACTATAAAAGAAGGGAAGGCTGGAGACCTCTGAGCGAACCCTCGCCACGCGAAAGCCAATAAATTCTAAACAATTCAACTCAAGCTCCCCGAATTGCCACCAGTGAGGCCGCAGGTTAAATGTCTACCCGTGCGATTCGTGCTAGCTTCCAAATTCCCTTTCACGGTCTCTAAAAGGGCTCCGTTTTGGAGCGATTCTGGCCATCTTCGCTTCGCCATTGTCCGCGATCCAAACGGCTGTACCACGAAATTCGAATACTAAAGCTTAGCGACCGCGTCACAGAGACAAAATGACATTCACCCGAGGGGAGGGTCGTTACTTTTGCCCTCGCGCAAATTGACACCGTCGGGGGAGCCGGTGCGTGTAATTCGAACGGAAACCACACGCGTGACCTGTCACTTATTTGTCTTTATTTGATAAAGTGCAATTTTTCATCAAGATCAAAAGAAAAGTCTCTTTTTAAAATAAAAATGCTAGAAGGAAAATTATTAAGCTTGTTAAAACCAATTTGCGCCAAAAAAAATCAAAAATCAAAGGTCACGGATATGTATGTGTTTACCGGGAGTCTAGGGTGTACTCTAACTGCACGTCCGATCCAAGAGAGAGGAAGATAGGGGCCTTGGGAACGAGGTTGGTAGACGTTTCAATAACAAATTGATCATTACATGTAAAACAGACCGTTGGCCGTCGGGTGTTGATATGAACGATATGGTCAATAATGTTTAATTTTTATTGGTAAATTGCACAACCTTCTAAAGTCGCTGTCGTAATTTGTCGTATTTTTGAAGCGGAATCGAGCCGTTTCTCGCTGTTCAGAACGTCTCATGTCGGCAATTTTCGGGGCCACGTCGCTTGTCGTTTTTACCAAGGCTTCTTTAAGCCGAGATGTTTTGAAAACAGCTTCGGCTATAAAAGGAAACGAAATCTAATCGCCAGCTCTATTCCTACAAGAGACACCATTCTGCCCGAAGGTACACAATTTTTTAGTTGACGGAAAAAGCGACAAGTAAAATATTTTCATTTGCCTTTTTTACAATAGTCTACCTTAGTGAAGTATTTAGATAAAACATTCCTTTTTTACTGAAGTCTTTTTACTGAACTTATTCACATGCACAAAGTTCTTGTTTTGTCTCATACATCCACATATACACTGCACATATTAATTGGCTGTTTAAAAACATTGTTAGTAAATCAATTTTAATCCCAAATGAAAATCGTTGCAATATGTTTTAGTTTTGTTTAAATATCAATAAATAAAGATAGTAAATATTTTTTAACCTTCGAACATCTTTCCCAAATTTCGATTGATAAGAAAATCGCCATTGTAATGCCATACAAGTCATTGCTTCTAAAATACTGTGACTGATACAAAACACAGAAAATTAACTAAGTAAAAGGGCTCTCTAAAGATAGATTGAATCTAAGTAGTTTTGCCACCCCCATCCCTCCTCATAATTTCCCCCCGTAGCAACCAAATTGGCCTCGGCTCATTCGCTTAATATAATCAAGTTGAAGTTTCCCCTCAGCTGTAAAATGAAGACTATTTTGAACAAATACGCTAAATTAACATGAAAATTATTTACATTCATACTCGTGATTATTTTGTTGCTCATGACTTTTATTGATTTGGTGGCTCGTAAAAGAGCCCTTAAGTCCTCTATGACTGCAATGTCTAACTCTACGATTAGACCTACAGGTATTTTCAATCTTTCAACTTCAATAAACCATTTAGCAGCTTTACACATATTACCTATCACGTCTTTACTACATTTACCTATCAAAGGCACCCAACTTTTCCAATTCTTGTTGTTGTTGTTGTTGTTGTTGTTGTTTATTAACCTTACATTCTCTCGCATTAACGAGATGGCTTTAAGAGCCCTTTGATTAAACACCGGAGTTACCCTGGCCATTTTCCATTCTGTTGGATAAATCCCAGTGATAATTGACTTTGTAAATATGGCGGTCAGCGATGGAGTAACAATACTAGCAGCCATTTTCAACAACTTACTTGGGATAAAATCAAGGCCAGTGGCTTTCTTTTCATCAATATTTCTTAATAGATTAAAAACAACTTCGAGACTAGGAGTTTTTAGATGAAATGCTTTATCAGTGTGTAAAAGGTAAAACTCGGGATTTACTTCTGCAACAGGAACCTCTTGAGCTAGCACTTGGCCAATGTTTGTGAAATGATCATTAAAAGCTTTCGCCATGTCGCCAGGACTGCTTATTGTTCTATTGTCAACTTGAATTTCTAAAATATTCGTCGACTTACTAGTGTTACGTGAAGTTAACTCGTTAACGAGGTTCCATGTTTTGCGCGGATTACCTTTGCTAACTTTCAAGTTATCAGAAAAGTAGCGCTTCTTTGCTTGTTTTGCTTGTTTTTCTTTGGGGTTTTTTAGTGTTGGGTTTCTCTCTCTTTGAGGTTGGGTATGTCCCGTGCTGGTTTTTGAGACCCATTCCAGTGTTTTTAGGGTTATATTCTACAAGAGAGGGTTGGTACCCAAACTCAGCAATAAGTGTGAGCAAGACCGTTGAGAATAGTTTACTATGCTCAGCGTTCGCACCTCGCACATATAAAAGGAAGAGTGAACAAAGGAATAATGCCATACTCTCGAAGCAGCTTTGGCAGTTTACATTTAGCATGTTGTACGTTCTATTCTTGGTCATCTCTCGCACCTATCCTTCAACGTAGTCTTGTCACTGTTGGTTTTCCCACCCTACCCTCCCATTTTTATTTTCGTCTACAGATCGAGACTGTCGGTACCCAAACTCAACAATAGGTGTGAGCGAGACCGTTGAGAATAGTTTACTGTTTTGTTTATACCATTATGTTATTGTGTCATACCATTTATATGATCACATGATATCGAGTAGCCAATTAGATAGCCACGATCACGTACGCATGCCGGAACAGCACGAGCAATGGTATGCCTGAAACACATAAAAATAATACCTGTCCCGCAGGCTAAAGTGTGATACATCAGTCGCATTTGTCTCTCTTTCTTCTTTAAACAACAGAATCTATGGGGCCACAAACATGGCGAATTTCAGCCCGGGCTGAAATTTCAACCCGGTTAGGCGGGCTGAGATTTTAGCCTGGTTTCTTGAACAAATCTTCTTAAAACGACGTTTGCGATTACATGAAGAAAGTTTCAGACTGGGCTGAAATTTCCAGCCCGGTTTGTCAAACCGGACTGGAAATTTCAGCCCGGGCAAACGGCTGAATAACCTCATGTAATCAGAATGATATTTCAGCCCAGGCTGAAAAGCGAGGTCACCTGGGTAGAAAAGTGCACTTGGGCATGCGCAATGATTTGTTTTCAGTAAAACAAGATGGCGGCTACGGCTGTCAGTCCAGGCTGAAATTCGTCAAGTAATCGCAACAAAATTCCAGCCCGCCTACCGGGTTGAAATTTAAGCCCAGGTTTAAATTCGCCATGTAATCGGCGCCTTAGAAGCTATAATATTTTAAAATAATAATAATAATAATAATAATAATAATATTATATAAACATATAGTTACTAGATAATTTTTCAATTGTCCAAAAAACTTTATTCATTTTTTGTTCTTATTTTTTCCTCCCTCTAAAATAACAACAAAGCTGTTAATTTATTATGTCAGAAAATTATTACTTATGTCCTTTTGATTTTATCACATGCAATTTTTTAGTCGTATGAAGATCGAAACAGAAAAGATTTAAACCCTATTTACACGCGCTAAAAATTCGGCACGGTGCTAATGATTTTTGGGCACGACACTCCCAACTATGTATGTGTAAACGTGTCAGACCCAAACACAATGTGGCACTGGTGCCCAAACTTTTAGGGGTGCCGAGACTACCTCCAGGAGGTAGTCTCGGCACAGGTAAAGAAGGCACCATGCCAAAAAATGTTCGATTTCTAATAATTTTGAACGAATTTTAAGCCGTCACGCATGCATAGCAACTATTGTAATTTCAAAATGGCGGACGATACACACACTTGATACAGACAGACCGATACGATACGTATAGCAAATCGTATGAACTACTTGTGCATTTCGTAATTTATGGGCACGAGTGATGTTTTGAAATTTTAATTTCAATAACAAATCTTTTGACAGGTAAACCAAGCCTGAAATCTAAAAATTGATCACATCATTTAAAGAAACATGTAAATTCCAAGCTTTTAAAGTAAGTGCAACAGGTTTGCAGCTTTCTTATTGCACTTTACAACCTAGATTTACACTCTACAATCTAATTATGCATTCGTCAATCAGAAACTGTATATTTTGCTGAGTATATTACAAGAAACGTTACGATACAGACAATACATTCCTTTCAGATGTCTTTCGTAACGTTGATGTCCTTCTTGTTGTTCTAGGCGCCGATTTCTAATCAATAACCGTTAAACAGTGACAATAATATCATTTCCTGGGGAAATACAGGCGAATATTAGGGGTGCCAATACAGAAGTAGGTACCGTGCCCATTTGAGAGAAATTCCACTATTTTGTTCGTGTAAACTGGGGTGCCGTGAATAAATAGTTTGGGCACGGTACCGAAATTTGGGGGTGCCGTGCCGATTTTTTTTGCGCGTGTAAATGGCGCTTCAATCATTGTTACTTTGTTTTGTTCGCCCAATATTAATTGCGCTGTTTATTTACGTGCAAACGTTTATGTCAGTTAAGTGGCCATTTTGACAGAATAGCTCGAAAGAAATCAAACAGAAGTCGAACATTAACTTGGAGGGCAGAATAGGCAAAGCAAAAAGTCCACACAAAAGTAAAACGTTGCCATGAAGTCCACGTTTTAATGAATAACAAGAAACCGTATGCAACACCAGCGCCGATCTAAATCGATGCTTTTTTGTTTTCATTCATTGAAAATAATATAAATCTAAAGCGTTAACTTCTTTTATATGTCCTTGTTTCTTTTATATATTGCTAGGCCACTGAAGTTGCATCGTATAAACACACAAGGACAATTTAACTTAAGAACGGCGCCTCTTATTGTTATTGCGCATACGTTCTGCGCATGCATTGCGCGATAGTCGCGCGAGACAGTTTTTTTAACGCGAACGCGCGAGGTAAAGGCTAAGTTCCGCCCACTTTTCATGTCAAAAACTGTCGACTCCCTGGCTCAGTTTCTAAACTTACTCTTAACATTTAGCCGTTTACTGTCATAGTTCGCAAGGAAATTAATGTTTTAGTTTTTGCGTGCAAACGTTTTGCGTAACGCATTTCCAACAAGATCGTTTTATTTCAAATAATTCGCGATAAATGTTACAGTATAAAACCCGTTCTTTCTCGCCTACAGCTTTGAAAATACATTGAAATCTTTATGTCGAAAACATTACGTGGATATCATGTACCGTTTCCTTGCAGCGATCCCTTTTCTTCATCAGCCATCGATCTCCATTGCCGCCATTTTTTTAACTCCGGCTCTCTCGGGGGCGCTCGGCCCAGTCTCGCTCCGCATCACACATCGCCCAAGCGCTGTGGGCGTGTTGCACCGCCTATTCTTTTCAGCGCCCTGGTAAAAACTGTAGCTACGCGAAAAACAAACGCGCTCCGCTTCCCGTTGAAGTCGCAGAAACTCAAGTATTTTTCCACTAATGTATTAACATCTTACAGTTCTTACTCAAATGTTGGCTCTAGATATCCTCTAACTTCTAAGTTGAGAAATCCTCGTTAGTTGATCTGGCTGGCATTAACAAAAAAAAAAAACAATACGAAGACTGCCGCAGTTGACATAAACTTTCAGTAAATACCGATATCTGTGAAGTGATCAGTTGGCCGTTCTTACTCCTTTTGTAATTCTTCATTTTGAATCAGCTTGAAAACCTCCAAGACGAATGTTCTCAGAGCAACAATATCCAGTTTCAAACAAGTGATGACCGAGAATTCAGGAATTGAAAGAAATGAACTTCAAATTTTGCATATTTTTTAGTACAGTTTTCAATTTTTTATGGAGCTCCAGAGACAAAAAGCACTCGAAGCTGCCTGTCGTGGTCACCGGAAGTGAAATTGTACTTGATTTAGCTCTGCATAGCAACCGTATTACTTAGCAATGAGATAGTGCAATGGGCCCTTAATAAAGGGAGATCTCCTGGGATAAAACTGCACTTTAGTTACTATATTAAAAGTGTCATCGTAGTTGAAAAAAGGTACCCTACCTGGACTCTTGTTTCTTGAAGACGGAAAAGCTGCCTCAAGTCTTCTTTTTCTCACATTGACAGGCTTCTTTGCCTTGGGAGTAACTACAGAAAAATAACATTTTATTGATAGTTCCAAGTGGTCTATCCCAGAGGGTTAGACGAATTTATTCAAGTATGCGGCAGCCCTGAGTAATTGAGGTAGTCACGTGATAATAAGATGTAGACATTAGCTCGTGTGGGGACATGTTAACCGCGGTCAAACGAGAGAAATTTGCAAAAGTTAAGCAAAGTACTTAAAAGTTAGGGTTGTCATTTTCACATTTTAAAGTTTAATATATTGCCAATACACTGTCAATTTACCAAACAATTTGAAAGTTTACCAAAAAGTTCTAAGCGTTTAAAAACTATGAACTGCGGAATTGTCGGCGCCATTTGCCAACATAATTTTGACCCGGCGCAAAGAGTTTTGGTCAGTTTTCAACGGAAAAAAAGCTCATCATTTTGAGAAAAATTAAAAGATAGTAACGTCAACTAATCCTTGCCCATATTTCCATTTAATATTAAATAAAATCCCACTAAATAAAACGAAAAACGCCTCGGACGTTTGACCGCGGTGGAGGGGACATGTAGGGCTTGAGAAATGGTTAATTAAGGATGCATGGTTTCAAAGGGAAGTGCATTGTAAGTAGATAAAATTTTATTGAATAGGTATCAAGTGTTTAAGAGAGAATGATAGTGCTACGTATCAACCCAACCATCCGGGTGGTGGCTTGAATACAGTATATAGGTAACAGAACAATTGCGAGGATGTAAACCGATGATGAGTAACTGATGTAACTGTCAAACCAGTTAAAATCAGGTTGATGGTGTATATATCAAAAGTGATTTGGAGAGAAAGGTAACAACAACAACAACAACAAAATCTTTATTTTAAAAAAACAGTTACATTTTTGTTGCCCGCATTTAGCAAAGGCTATTCTAGGCGGGCAGATTAAAGAAAAAGTACACGGAGAAAGTTATAATTTTTTACAATTAGAAAGTTTAAAATTGAGAGAAAATAAATGAATAGTTGAATAAATAAAATTGTTGTTCAATTTAACTAGAATTCAATTTTTTTTATTATCAAAGGCACTTCAGTATAGTCATTTTCGTTTTGTGTAGTGTTTTTAAATATTTTTTCCTTGGGAGATCTCCAATATAGTGACGTATCTCATTCCAAACTTTAACGCCAAATCGAGAGAGTGAATATTTGAGTTTATCCATCCTGGAGCTTTTTACATTAAATTTACCAGAGGTCAATGACCGTGTATTGTATGAATGAACATTGGAATTTTTTTGAAATAGGTTTAAGATATTTTGTGGTGAAATGTTGTTATTTATGTCATGCATTATACTAGCTATAGACTTGTAATACGTGAACAAACAGGTGAGATGTCAGCGTCAATAAATAGCGCGAACGCATGCTCACGAGTATCCACAAAATATATCATGCGTAGAACTTTCTTTTGGAGGATTAATAATTAGAGGATTAATAATTGGGAGTTAGTTTTATAACCGCGCGTGTGCACTGATGGCAAAAGTTTCAGAAATCTGCACGCGCTCAAAGTTTATTAAAAGATTTGGATCAATCAAGTATTCTTTTGCAATAAGATTCAAATGATTTTTAGTCGCTGGTGAGTATAATATCATGAGAACAATTTAATCTTATTTTTTGTGGTACATCGTAATAACTTTGACTTAAATAAATTGGACTGATCCCATGATGTCTTCCATCAGTATAATGATTTGCTATTTTATTTTTTATTCTTTTTGGTGCATTAAAAAGAGCATCAAATACAACTACTTTTCTATTATCATTACATGGATATTCAGATGTTTCAAGTATTTCATTTCATCTTAAAGTTCTAAAATATCATATCCAACTTTATCACTTATTTTTTCATCCATTGATGATGATTTGGTGTATACATATATATTTTATCATAATATATTAATGGTTCTCTAAGATATGCATAATAGTATTTGTTTTTCCACAACGAGTTTGTCCAGCAATTAACATTCTAAACTCTTCATTAATAAAGATATTTAATTTTTTATTCTTTGTTTCTTATTTTTCTATCATAGCTTGGGATTTTCATTTCTATTTATTAATATGTTAGATAACGTTTTTAAAATTAAATGTAATTTCTACAAATAATTATACATGTATAATCTTATAATTAAAAATGGATCTGGAAAATATAAAAAAACATGCAGAATCAGAATATGATAGTTATAAATTTGCAAAAGCTGTTGCTGAAGTAAGGAATGAAGAAAAAATAAAGAACAAGCATGTGATGTAGCTATGAGTGATTGTTTTAAAATATTAAGAGAACCTTTAAAAAAACTTTAATTGAACAACAGAAAAAAAAACAGATAAAAAACAGGATAAAATTATTCTTGGCTTTCACTTACGTCATATCAAAATTCAGAAGCATTAAAAAATAGATTTCGAATCCAAAATGTTTGTGGAATTGTAAAGAGTTTAAAACTACACATCTTGGCCAAATTTTGAAGCGCAAAAGCATTTCGTTCAAGAGTTATAGGCGAACGAGTATTAGATATTTTTAGTAAGAAATGTATGGAGCGGCCATCTTTGTACCCCTGAGAGAGGCACAAAGATGGCGGCCAAAAAGTCTTAATTACACCAAAAATCACATCCAAAAATATTGTATTTGCTATAAGCTCAATTAAACCAATATTTACAATACCAATTAATATAGATAAAGGAATTTCTGGTGAAGATAATAAAAAGAAATTTTTGGAAAATGTTATTTAAAACCTTTAAAAGATCTTTTAAGTTTATCAATAGGAGAAATTAATGAAGTGAAAGAAAGAGATCATAAAATTAAGAGAAGAGATAAAAATGCTTCACCGCGAACTATATTACAGTGAAGCACGCCCTACCGTTGCCACCAGACAAAGTTTTGATTAGTTTTTGACAACTTTCGAATGGCTTTCGTTGGAACGGACCATTTAAAATACAAGAAGCGTGGATCAAACATGGCGCGCTATCAGGTGAAAGTTGAATAAGTTTGGCTTATCTGGGTAAAAGCCTGCTTTCAATTAAAGTTATTTAGATCGAGGTCCTTTTGCCATTTCTTTGGACCCGTAGGTTCGATTTTGCCTGCATTTATGAACAACCAATAGTCTTTGCAGTTCATTTTTGCAAAGTCTATAGTAATAAAAGGAGAAAGCTGGTAGATAGTGCTATTCAGTATATTACTCATCTTCTCGAGTAATTCATGGAATTCATGGAAGGATAGCAATTTTCCTCTGTGGTCTAAGATGTCCTGTATTGAAACAATTCCTTTTTCTAATCATTTAGACTTGTCGTGTAGTCCGTACAATGTCCTTAATTCAAGAAAATTTGCCAACATTTGTCTATAGAAATGTGGAACATCTCATTCTTCTAAGAATTTCTTGTCATAATTACAACGAACCACCATTTTTTTTCCAAAGAAATAGTTTGGAATTGATTTCCAAGTTTCTGAAAAATTTGGGTCCCTGACCACAAATCCATGCCAAAAATAATGATTTAAATAGAACTTCAACATTGGGAGCACACAAGCCACCATTACTATGATCTTGGTACATGGCATCTCTTTTAATTTTATCCTGTTTTTGTTCCAAATAAAATTGAAAACAGAGTTTTTAATTATAGGAATATAGGTATTAGGAATGACTAGCATAGAAGCAGAGTATACCAGGTGTACAATGCCTAAAAATTTCACAATGAGGCACTTTCCAAGTAGAGAAAGATTGCGTGCCCACCAAATATCAAGTTTTGTAATCATATGATCTATTTTAATTCCTACGTTTTTCTTGTTATTTTCTTTCATATTATAAGAAATAAATGTTACTAGTGCTCTCACAGTTTCCTTGGTCCACTTAAAGCCAAAAGGTTTGGAGTTGTTAAATCTCCAGGAGCCTAACCATATTGGTTTGGTCTTTTCCACGTTGAGTTTTAGACCTGAAATATCACCAAATTGTACTACAAGTGAATCTTCAACTGAGGTTAAATTTCCTATAAAAAATGTAGTGTCATCTGTAAATTGTCCAATATTATGCTCGGTTGAAAATAATTGATTTCTTGTATAGTGCAGTCTTGTCTAACCTTAGCTGCTAAGATTTCTACCTCTAAGATAAAAAGGTAAGGTAAGGTAAGTTTAAAGTTGTCTGTTGTATATCCATTATGTAAAACAGAACTTTCAGTGTTCGTGTACAGCGTCTTGACCCATTGCTTTAAAAAGGTTCCAAAGTTGAACAAGTTCAAAGTTTGCTGGATGAAATCCCATTCTACTATGTCAAACGCTTTTCGAAAATCTAAAAGGAGAAGTATACCGGTTATGTCCCGAAGTTTTGTCTGTTCCATAATGTTATTAATTATTCTTATAATTTGTCCGATGTAACTACCTTTCATGAAGCCTGTTTGATTACAAGTGATTAAACGCGGAAGGACTTTTCTATTCTTGAAGCGATTGCCTTTGACAAAATTTTATAGTCAACGTTTAACAAAGTTATTGGCCACCAGTTAGATAGCTCTCGTGTATCTGTGTTTTCCTTTTGAATACGCGATATTATTCCTCTACGTTGTGAGACGGACAGCTCAGTATTCAAAAGCCGCATTGAAACTATTAAGAAGAAGAAGATCTTGGCCTAATATCTCGAAGAAACACATGTAAAACTCGACAGTAAAACCATCTTCTCCTGGTGATTTTCCATTCCTCATTGATTATAAAGCTGTTCGGCATTCTTCTAAGGTTAATTTACCATCACATTCTTCGTATTCCTCCTCGCATAGTTTTGGCATTTGTAGATCTATGTTCCTCGTGATTCTAGAAAAGACTCACTTGTAGCCTTGCAAGATGAAGTATACAAATTACCATAAAAAGTTTTCATTTCGTCAATTATTTGACTTTCGTTAACTATGACATGACCCTCAGAAATCTTCAGTTCAGTCAAGACTTTCTTGTTGAATTTTTTTTTCCATATTGAAAAAAAACTTGGTAGGTTACTTGGTAGGTTTCTCCCAATCCCCAATCCAATTTGGAGCGAAACATGGCGCCTTCAGCCTTTTTTTTCAAAAAGACGTCTAAGCTCATTTTTGACCCCTGAATACGCGTATGCGTAATGGAGACAGATATACAAACGGAGACAAGATATGCAACGGATATGTAAGAGATATATAACGGAGACAGATATGCAACTGAGCACTCGCTCCTTCCATCAGCTGTAACCTTAGTGACGTTATGCTTTGTTATGAATGCGTTTCGTAACAAGAATAACGTGAATCCAGCGATAACAATAACTAAATTGGTGTAAACGAATATAAAAAACAATACGCTTAAAGATGTTTCGCATTTGGAGTCTTTAATGCAACATTAAAATTGATCTAAAAGGATTTTTCAACCGAGACAGCCGTTTTGATGCGTAACTACCCATTTTAAGTCAGTGATCATGGTGGCCGAGTGGTTTAAAGCGCGGAATGACAGCCGAAAGGCCCGAGGTTCGAATATTGCTCGGGACGTCCTCCTCCTCCTCCTCCTCCTCGAAAGCTGATACGATACGTTGAGAGCTGTATGGAAAGAAGTTCAAGACAAACACGACGCGTACGTGAAATTACTTCCTGCGGATGAACTCGATGAGCAATGGAATGATGAACTAAATCGAACATTTAGTGAGATGGAAGTGAAAACAGACAGCTATTTGGAAGAATCTAACGCGGCTAAAGCACAGGAAATGGAATTAAAAATTCGTAAGGAGACGAAGGAAGCGGAGATAAGGTCACGCGAATTGGCAGAAATTGCTAAGGAGGAAGAAAATGAGAAACCTAGACTTAAAGCAAAGGAACGAATAGAAGAATTGTTAGCTCGAAGAGACCAGAAATAAATTAAAATCCAGACGTCAATTGAGACCATCCAAAATCTTATAGCAACTGCGAGTGCTACAACCGCTGAGCATCTTCTTGGTGCAGTTAAGGACGCCCGGAAAAGACTGGATATTAGGATGTATGCCTGCGAGAAGGCGCAAGAAGAGTACATGAGGTCTCTTACCAGCAAAGACGCAATGGAAAGCGAGTCGCAATGGATTGCAACCATCCTCGAAAAGTACTACAAGATTTGTGACAGGGCGGAGATCTTTATCAGCCAAAACAGTCAAGAGGATAAATCAGCTGCTGCTCTCTATGAAAAGTCCGTTCCATCCAGTGGAATCAGACTCGAGAAAATAAAATTTGACCCATTTAAAGGAGACTTAAGAAAGTACCCGAAATTTAAAGAGAAAATTTTAAATTACATTAGGAGAAAACATCGAAAGAATATGGGAGCGACTCGACAAGAAATATGGAGATGAGGGCAAGCTGGTGGACGCCATAATGTCGGAGATAAAGAAGCTGAAAAGAAGTGTAGATGCGGACCCTAAAGGAACGCTTGAGATGATAAATGTGATCGAAAAGAGCGCACAGAGATCTGAAGAGTCTGAGCCTCGAAAAAAAAATCAGTAACTCCACCATCGTCAGTATGATTGAAGAAAAGCTAACGGAATCCATCGAGAAGGAGTGGATAAAGACTGTTACCAGCAAGACACAACCTGGGATCGCAAGGGATAAATTCCCTGCCCTCCTGAACCTACTGCTGGAATTTAGAGAAAGGATCGAATACAAGCTTTGCGACCTTAGAGCGGGAATCAGTGAGACCAGCTATACTTTATTAGTTGACAGAAAGTCCAGTGAAGAAGAACCGCGTTGTTGGATGCACCCCAACCACCATGGGCACCCCATATGGAGGTGCAAAGCCTTTAAGAGCAAATCAGCGTCAGAGAAGGTTAAATTGGTTCGGGAGAACAATGCTTGCTTTAGGTGTCTTGAGCAAGGCCACACAACAAAATCCTGAAGAAACTTCGTGTAGAGAAGACGGTTGCGGTATGCCTCACCACTACATGCTGCACGAAGCACACGCGTCCGGCATATCCCTCCATAGTGATGAGGTATTCGGAATGACAAATGGCGGGATGGAGAGATCCTTTTACAACTCCAGAAGCTTAAAGGAGGCAATGGAAGAGGCAAGTGGACCACCCTGAACACACTGTGGGATGGCGGAAGCACGCTCTCCTTCATAACTTTTCACCAAGCTAAACTAATGAACCTAATAGGACACAAAGTCAACCTTCAAATCGTTAAGGTTGGGGGAGTAGTTGAAGAGCTAGAGTCCTGCCGCTATGAACTTTGCCTGATTGACAACGCTAATGCTGTTGTTGCCATAAGCGTACTTGGGATAGACCGCATATCTACAGACATCACACCAATAGAGGTAGACGGTATCGTGAAGCTGTTTGAAAACACGAGTCCTCATCAGCTAGACAGACCGAGAAAAGGACAGGTTGACTGTCTCATTGGCTACGAGTACGCTGCCTTTCACCCCGTGCGAAAGCAAGCGACCGGACACTTGTTGCTGCTAGAGAACAGATTTGGAAGGCTAATAGGAGGTACACACCCTTCACTCGTCGAAGAGACCAAAAACGTTCTGCAACACGCAACTGTCCATCATGCCATGGTGCAAGTGGATGACTTCTACAAGTTGGAACAGTTAGGGGATGAATGCAACCCAAGATGTGGGTCATGCAAGTGTGGACAATGTCATCCAGGTAAAAAAAAAAACATGACACTAAAGGAGGAAAGGGAATACAAGATTATTGAAGACAAACTTGTCTATAAGGCAGATCAGAAGAAATGGGAAGCAGGTTACCCGTGGATCAAG
Source organism: Cladopsammia gracilis (assembly GCA_022457155.1). Classification (NCBI taxonomy): domain Eukaryota; kingdom Metazoa; phylum Cnidaria; class Anthozoa; order Scleractinia; family Dendrophylliidae; genus Cladopsammia; species Cladopsammia gracilis. Next base: position 258,562 of record JAJGOT010000610.1, read on the forward strand.
GATCCTAGAGCGTTACCAGACAACAAAAGTGCTGCCTTATCCGCTCTGAAAGCCACAGAGAGGCGTCTCAGCAAAGACACAGTACACGCCGCAGTATACCGTAAGCAGATCGAAAGTATGATTGAAAGAGGCGTCGCCCGCAAATTGACCGAAAAAGAGATTAAAGACTACGAGGGACCGGTGTTCTACATATCGCACCATGAAGTTCTTAAACCAGAAAGCAAGACCACTCCTTGCCACATCGTGTTTAACAGTAGTGCCAACTTCCAGGGACATGTATTAAATGAGTACTATGCCAAGGGCCCAGACATGTTGAATAATTTGCTCGGCGTTTTGCTAAGGTTTAGAGAGGAAAGAGTAGCGTAATCGGAAACATTCAGAAGATGTTTCATTCCATTGATATACCTCTGTTAGATCAAATGACTCATCGTTTCCTGTGGAGAGACCTGGATGAGCAGAAAGAGCCTGAAACATATGTAATGACTGCCGTAAACATGGGAGATCGCCCACAGTTTTAGCTAAAACTGTGGGCCCCAAATAGTTATATCATGCACGAAATATGTTGCGCCTTGCACACCTTCGCCTGTTTCCTACACGCAAATCCGCTCTAGTAGGTGCGGTTTTATGTAATGTAAAATTTATTGTAGTCTCTTATGTAGGTATATATACAGGCCACTTATGTTGTATTGTAAAACTCCCTGAAGAAGTGTGCGTTAGTCACACGAAACGCGTAGGAGAAAATAAATCGTTTTACAACTCTAAGAGTTCGCAGACGTGCTGCTCACTAGTTCAATCTTAAAAAATTAAAAAAAAAAAAATTAAAAAATTAAAAAATTTTAAAAAATAAAAAATTCAGGAACCATAGCAATAGTAGCGTTTCGCGAAACAGCAGAAATGAGCAGTGATGAGTTTCCACGCTCCAGTGAAACTATTCTGAGAAACAGCTATATGGATGACATCCCGGAAAGCGTTAAGACAAGACAAGAAGCCTTGACCTTGACATCTGAAATTGACAAAATCCTTGAGCTTGGCGGGTTCAGAATTAAGGGATGGATTATGTCTGGAGAAGGCTTGGAAATAGCGCAAGGGGCTCAAATACAGAACCATGAAGATCAGTACCTCGTGCGAGGTTTGACCGGCACAAGTAATGACGCCACAGAATTGGAAAGAGTACTTGGTATGAATTGGAACTCCTTTAAAGACACGCTTTGCTACCGAATCAAACTGAACTTCTCTAAAAGGAAACGAAAGATACACACACAACCAGATTTATCTCGAGAGCAAATCCCAGAAGGCGTCCCGGAAGCACCAACCAAGAGAATGATTCTCTCTCAAGTCAACGGAATATACGACCCTATGGGTCTGGTATCCCCTTTCACGGTTCGCGCAAAGATCATGCTTCGCAGGCTCTGGGGACGGGACGAGAAACTGGATTGGGATGATCCCATTCCCGAACACCTGCGACGCGACTGGGTAACTTTCTTCGAGGAGTTATTCCAGTTAAAAGAAGTAGAGTTCCCTAGATGTATTAAACCCAGCAACGCGATTGGGGACCCAGTGTTGGTGGTTTTCTCAGATGGCTCTGGCGATGCATACGGGGCGGTTGCCTATGCGAGGTGGTTGACGAAAGACGGAACATATGAAGCACGAATTATCGCCAGCAAAAACAGGATAGCTCCAGTCAAGGTCGTTGACATTGTACGCCTTGAGCTGAGTGGTGCCGTTATTGGCAAGCGACTGAGAGTTTTCGTTCAGGCTGAAATCAGATACACCTTCACTGCTGTTTATCACATTGTAGACAGTGAGATAGTCAAGGCCATGATAAGCAAGGAAAGCTATGGCTTCAATACCTATGCAGCGAATCGAATCGGAGAAATTCAAGAGAAGACAAGTCCTCGGGAGTGGTTTTGGGTAGCAGGTAGCTTAAACATTGCTGACTGGGTAACTCGAGGGAAAAGCCCCACGGAACTAGGACCACGCAGCACGTGGCAGAGAGGCCCAGAGTTTTTGAGGCAACCAGTAGAAGAGTGGCCAGTATCGAGACATACTAATGTAGAAGAGCTACCTGAGCGCCACAAAGTTGTCATGAATGTTAGCGCCAGGGAGAAAGAGACGTTGGCAGCCAGAATCGACATCGGGAGGTTCAGTAAGATTGAGCTATTGATGAATACCACAGCTAGAATACTGAAGCTTTATAAGCATTATAAGAAGGGTGCCGAACACTCACCCTGCGGTATGAGCGGACTGAAAGAGCTTAAGACCGAAGACGTTGATGCGGCTGAACGATTCTGGATCAGGGATGCGCAAGGGTCGATCGTTAAGGACGTCCAAGAGGGCAAGTTTATTAGACTCTGTCCGAAGTATAAAGATGGCTTGATTGTAGTAGGTGGCAGAGCTGAACGCTGGATGCAGGCGACGTGGAACAGGCAGGAATTCATCCTTCTCCCCCTCAGTCACCGTCTATCGCAACTGATACCTGAAGATGACACAGGAAGCCGCTACTGTTGCTAGAATCCGATGTCGTTTCTGGATTACTAATCTGCAAAGGATAGTCAAAAGCATTTGTCACAAGTGCGTCGTATGCAAGAGGAAATTCCAAAGATTGAGTGGCCAGGTTATGAGTAGTCTGCCCTTGGGGCGACTGCAGCCTTCGCCGCCATTCTATACAGTCGGGATAGATTTCTTCGGGCCATTTACTATCAAGGGAGAGGTGCAGAAGAGAGTTCGCGGAAAGTGCTATGGAGTGACCTTTGTCTGTTTCTCCTCTCGTGCAGTGCATGTCGATGTCAGCAAGGATTACTCGACTGATTCCTTCCTTCAAGTGATGCGGCTGTTCTCAAGTATCAGAGGCTGGCCTAAGAAGATCCACAGCGATTGTGGCACCCAACTTGTGGCTGCATCTAAAGAGTTAAAGGATGCTATCAGCGGGCTAAACCAGCACAAACTCCAGGCATTCGGCGTGATGCATAACATGGAACGGAGTTTTACTCCAGGTGATGCTCCCTGGATGAACGGCGTAACAGAAGCATTGGTGAAATCCATCAAGAAAGCGCTAAATGCGGCCGTTGGAGATCAAGTTATGAGTTTTAGCGAGTTGCAAACCGTGATGTTTGAAGCAGCGCAGCTTGTTAATCAAAGGCCGATTGGTAGTCACCCAACCCATCCAGATGATGGAAGTTACCTTTGTCCGAATGATCTGCTACTCGGCAGAGCTTCTCCTGACGTGCCACAGGGACCATTTAAGCAAAGAGTTGGGGACAGATACAAGCTTGACTTCATCCAGCGTGTTGTTCAGAGCTTCTGGGAAAAGTGGACCCGCGATTACTTCCCGGGACTAATCGTACGATCGAAATGGCACGTGGAAAGGAGGAACGTCAAGGAAGGGGACGTCGTTTTGATCCAAGACAGCAACGCTCTTCGAGGCGTTTGGAGGATCGGCATCGTTACTGAAGTCCATCCCAGCCACGACAACAAAGTTCGCCGGGTCACTGTATCGTACAAGAACCGGTGTCAGGGCGACACTGCAAAGTACACAAATGTTGAAAGAGCGGTTCACAGACTCGTAGTACTTGTCCCAGTTGTTGATGACGACTGAATGCTGAAGTCACGAGTTTGAAGCTTTTTGGTTTCGCGCCGTTTGCGCTCGGAGTGGACTGAGACTGAATTAAGCTACAAGTCACGTGACTGAGACCTTGTTTTCGCCATGTTTGCATGAAAGCTATTTTGCTGAAGCACGTAAATTTGAACGCTGTTAAATCTTCATCGTAAGCTAGGATTAAATTGTGTTTACGGCTTTTCGTGCTAGTTATTTACCCTACGACAAATAGTAAGTACTGTGACATTTTTGCCTCTTGCACGACTCTTGCTTTCACCGTGAACTTTTCTACATGTAGCATGCATTCTGTTGTTTTGTTTAGGTAATTCGAACTTACATTATGTAGTTTGGTACTATGGACTGTGAATAAAAAACTGGCACGAAACACCAGCATTGCAACATACTTGCACTGATTATTGAAATCTTTCAGCTTATTAACTTGGTTGTTTGTTGTTGCAACGGAGGATGAGTTCGATAATGTCCGCCGACATCTTGCTATTTGCGGCTAGCAGAGTGGTAACTGCACCTTGAATAGACACTAAAAGACTAAAGATGTCCCTTAAGTTTGGTTAGTCTGGTTCGTGATCAGATGGAGAAGACGGAGAAGACGTCATGTTGGAGTTCTCTGCACGTGGTAACTGGTGGTCAGGCGACACAACGTTGTCACTGGGGTTTCGTAAAGTTCTGTTTTTCCGCTTACTCATTTCACTAAACCTCAGAAGAACAGCTGTTAGATGATAAGAAGCGCATTATTTTTGTGAATTTTTACTGTTTGGGAGGATAGGTCACGGAGCTCACTTAATGACGTCTGACCATTACATCATCCCAGTTCCCCTCGCGAAGTATAGAGACCCTCACCATTGCGGTCTCTACCAAACACTTTAGCTGCTATATAATACAGTCCAAGCATAATATCTGCATCTTAACGGTCAATAAGCCATGTGTCCAGGCTTACAAAAAGCTGTGCCGAGAATTCTCTGCCAGCCCGAGGATGTCTACCTTATTGTCTATAGTCAGTAGATATCACGCCTCTATACGACACGTACATTGTATTGTACGTGTCGTTGTAGCAGAAGACTCCATTTTACCGTTAGACTTCTCAAGTAGAAATGCTCCCGACTGTGATGATACAGGGTCCCAAATCTTCAATTTCGTCAACCACATGGAGGACTTAGTAAATCCGCTCCCTTTCAACCGATTATGTGTAAGCCGAAACTTCCAGATTACCGTTCACAAGCCACATGTTATGGCTTTCCATTCAGTCCGAATGCCCAGACCTCAGATGCTGTCATCGGCATTTAGCACAAGGTATGCAGCCATACAAGAAGTTGACAAACCTAACGGCTGTAAAACACCACGCAATGCCATGGAACAGTCCACATGCGATGCCCCAGACGCTGTTAAAACGAGCAAGTTTGTAAACAACAGCGATCGACTCAGCTTGTACTACGATGTTTGAAAATTTGGTGCTGATGAAAGGGACTATAAAAAGCCACATCAACAGGTAACGATGTTTTAACCATTTCTTGTATCATTCAGCTGTGAATTTTTGTAAGACATACTGTCCTCGCAGCAGTTCTTTCAGACTTGTAGCCATGTGTTTGTTCAATTTTCTTTGATTCTGAATTGAACATTTAAAGACACAAAACACCTGTAACTAAGAAATTCTATGCCATTTCACTGCATGTGTTTTAATTCGTGTAGTCACTGCTCTGTCCTGTTCTCTACATAGACTAAAACACTTCATAGAAACTCTCAAATTGTGTACGCAAAATTTTCGGTATTCGCTGCTGGTTGTGTAATAAATGGTGCGAGGTTAAATATTGTTGTAAGCCTTTCTACTCAATAAAACGTTGTATATCTCAATGAATTTTTTCGGGAAACTGTGATGTGTTTTCAATGTGTTGAATTATAAAACAGTTATAGTGCTCAAGCTTGTGCAATATTGCCTGATTTTAGCCAACTTAGCCAACGGCCACGTCGGCTATGTATCTGGCGATATAGCGCTTCGCTTTTCGCACAATAACTGGTAAATATTCAGCTCTCAATGGCTTTACTGTCAATGGCTGGACAACTAGGTGAGTAAAAAACATAAATCTTAAAATATTTTCGATTCCAATTTGGGCTTCATACCCTGCCAATAAATGCATTTTGTTTCATACTGACAATCAAGGTCGACCTGAAGTGATAAATAGGAAAACGACAAAGGATAAGGAGGAGCTGTTGATCCTACTGAGGACTTAAATGTTACAGTGCTTAAAAACACAATATTATATTTAGAGCAATTCATCTAAACGGGGTGCTTAACACCAAAGGTGACACTGTCACGCTTGCAGGTCACAAAATTTAAGTTCCTTAGCCATGGCATGGCTCTCCACGAACTAACAACAGTTCCATCTCAACTGTCTGTTATTTTGACTAACGCATCTAAGTACGGCCGCTCACAAAAGGCCTTGGAAGCTTTTCGCTGACTGGGCACAGACATGTCTACAGTGTAGGCGAGAGGCAATAAACTTTGCCCATACAACCCGCAATCATATATCTGTACTTGCAGAATTACACTTCCTCCGCTGTCTTAAGTTAAACTGTCCCGACTGAAATATCATTATTTTCATGATTCTGGCCAGAAGCTTGGTTTAAAGCTTACTTTATTATCTTGAAATTGGAAGAAACCATTGCCAAAAGTGATAAAAGCAAAGAAATATGAACTAAACAGACAAAATAACGGCTAGACAAGTCAAAATGTCACAAGAATGGCAAGTTTGATATATTGACAGGCAGTCAATAAATCAAATTTCATGAAAGTTCTGTAATCCACTTCAATCTTTGCAATTCTGCACTTTA